>JAPMLY010001037.1:65000-132500 GCA_026401115.1 Tetraselmis chui | reverse complement strand
TGCCTTCGCTGCGTGGAGAACACGGGTGGGCGGCTCCCCTCTCCGCCCAATTAAGAACATGTGCGCACTAATAATAAGTCGACTAATAATACCAGCTCGTCGACCAAGTTCACGATTTAGAGGAAAAAGGAACCTCCGAAAAGGATATTAATAAATAGACGGCAGCAATGAGCCACATCAGGAAATGAGCCAATTTTATTTAACGCTACTGATATGGTAGTATCGAGATAAAAATGCAATTTCACGAAACATCAGTCAGACACCAAATTACATATTCCGATGTGTTTTTTGGCTCGGCCACCGTTTTATATTTGTTTTCAATGCATTACACATACTATGGCACAACCACTACTGAATCATTGCTTACAAAGTATATTATATACATTTCCTACATGAGAAATTACATTTCCTTTTACTAATGTGATGTTTTAGTCGTACCTGTGCCGTATCTGAGCAGCGACAAGGAGGGAGAGCGCACACAGGGGTCCCAGCCTTCAGAAGTGGGTCTTCCAAGTGTCGCTTGCCACTAATTTTTGCCGTCGCAAATGTCGCTGTCCCACAGACCGAATATCGGTGTTGGTACCGATGGGCTTGAACCACGTGTGGGCGTGCGGGCAAGAGCCGTCCGTGACTGTTTGGGACACGGAAGGGATGCACCCCGTCCACCGGCTCGCGGGCCACGAGAAATGGGTCAACATGCTCGTCAAGGTAACCCCCTCCCCTCCTTGCGCAGTATCTCCGGAGTATCCTATACAATTGATTATCCTGTGGTCGTATTGTTGCTTCTGTTCTTTTTTTGACGGAGACACGCTGTCGTTAGTATTTCTGTTAAATTGTATCCATACTTTTTAGTGACACGAGTATCCGAAAAATAAAGTAATAACATACAATGGTAGAGTTTGATTTCATGGCTGGCAATTTACGACGACGGCACACAGGTCGAGCACACCGAGACGCGTCTGTTGTGGTCGGCAAGCATGTCGGATCGCACCCTCCGCGCCTGGCAACACAAGAACAGCATCAACAGCAGCGGTGCGCCCCGCGCCATTCCAACTTCGATAATATTACCCATATTTAATTTCAATTGTATGACGACTAAAGTGGTCCCCATATAGCAGTTTGCGTAACGCCACTTGCTTCCAACGATGCATATACGGGTAAATGTTTTTGTCAGTGATTTTCCTTTGATCAGAAATTGCACTGACGTCACAGACACTCACTCATTATATTATATTGCATGTCCATTGGCCATGAAAAACGAACTGCACTTTCATTGTTGTAAGGTACCCAGCTCGGGTTGGTAATAAGGCAACCTAGGGACTGCCCCCCCAAAAAAAAAATTGACGTGTACGTCATTCCTACCAAAACAGACAAATAAAAGGGTTCTGCCTCATCATGGAAGGAACCGACTTGAGATATTTGATATGCCCCTAAAAAATTTAATCAGCTCAAGAAATTAAGTAATCACGGCGTAGATTTTTATATTTGTGCGCATACGACAGTTGTGTTTAGATTTATCAAAGCTACGGTAATTTATTAGACATCAGCAATGCAAGTGATGTTGTTGTTTTTACATGACCGTTGGTATTGCATCGTCCAAAGGCCCTCATCATTTTTTTATTACTCTCAGAGGCGGCCAATGTGAACGAGCTTTCCGCCGCCAATGAGGTGCTCGCTGACACGGCGGCGGGGCTACGGCGCGAGCTCGACGCGGCGCAGGCGATGGGCGAAGTGGCGCAGGAGGCGGCGCTGGAGGTGGGGCGCGCCGCGGACGCGCATTTTCAAGCCATGGAAAAGGTGGCAATGGATGCCACGCAGGCGGCGGATCAGCAGCAAGTAGGCCACCCGGCCATCACACCACCACGCTTGATCATCTCGGATGAGTCCTTTACCCTCGGCTAAAACAAGGAAAATAAGGCACATCTTACGGAAATGTGCTTGGGAGTGACGAAGATAAAATAAACCACGCGTCTGAGTAGCATGTCACGTGATTGGTCTCGGGCTAGGTATCGATAAAGCGCTAACAATGAAATGACGTGCATTGCGCTGGGCGAGGATGTCGAAGGGCAGGATGGGGATATTAACTTAAATACTGTGCTGACATGTGTTAATTAGAAAGCAAATACTAAATTTTCAGCTTTGTCGTATTTGCTTCGACTTAGATTCGCAGTGATCTGGCATCACATGTATTGCTTATGTACTCTCCATTACGCAATTATTAAGCTGGTATTCTTTGTAATGACTCTATTTACAGTTTGCTCTGAAATCAAAAGCCCATCCATCCCTCTCCCAGGCGGCGATCATGAGATTAATTACTTCAGTTGGGAGTCCGCACCTCCAATGAAAATGAAACTTTTGATTAAACAGACAAACGGAATGTAATTGTTCCGTAAGTTACGGCGCCGAAAAAAGAGAGACGACATTGCGACGCCACGCGGGGCGGCGAGCTTTGCAGTCGTCAAAGTAAAACAGCTGCAAATAATTACAAAAAGACTGAGAATGCGTATGATGAAACAGATTATGCGGCCATTTCTGTTCTGACTCGAGCGTGATTTCGGACGCTCCGTCATTATTCGTATTCTTTTTGTTGTGTATGATACTGTCGGAAAACTTGGAGCGCGGATTGTTCCGACTCGACGGATGTATACAACCGTTCGCGCTACAGCTGACCACGTGTTACGTCTGCTTCACAGGCGGAGCTTGACGCGTTGCGAGAGCAGGTGGTGAACTTGGTCCAGGTGCGGCAGTCGTAGTCGCTTGCTGAGTTGAAAATATGGCACATTTCTGTACATTTCTTTCCATACATTGATAAAAACTCCAATGTCCCGGATAAACTACAGAAAAAAAATTATCGCCGACAACGGTTATTGTTGTGTGGGACTTAAGTGTGTCTCTACCGTCAGGCCAATGCGGATGCGGCGGAGAGGGAGGGAAACCTCGAGGCGGAGTTGGCAGTCGAACGGGAGGAAGTCGCTGAGCTACGGCGACGACTGAAGGCCGAACGCTCCGACAACTCGAATCTCAGGGGCGACAACGAAGCGTTGCAAGCGGAGGTACGAAACACGCCGCGCACATTTGACGTTTCGACGCGGATCTCTCGCGCCCATTTATTTGTCTATGTCCGAGTGAATATTAAAAATCAATATCGCGGAGATTTGCATCGGATGTATTTCATCGAAACATATATTCAATCGTTTTTGATATTGTGCTCAATTAGTTTAGCAGTTGCTGATTTTTCATCATTTTGTTTGATATTTTATATTTATTCAATTGACAAACCATGTAATGTTTCTTGGGAGCCAGTATGGATGACAAATTAGCTCGCCGGATGATTTCAAAAGTTGTTTAGGTGAGGAATTTATTGATTATAAGTATGAAATGTGTTATTTTGGACTTGAAGTGGTTAAGCTGCATTTGCCAGTCAGCAGAAGGTATTAAGTCAACAATTTAATCTGCTCAACCATTCGATGAAATTAACGAAATGTTTTTCTTCATGACGAATGTGCACAAATATCCTCAAGAGAAGGTACATTTTTCGCCTCATGTCACGTTGCTTTAAGATATTCATTCGCAATTTCCTTGTTGAAAAATAACCCGAATTTTTTCTCCTTTCAATTTATGCTATTGCTTTGCTATTTGCATGCGAAGGCTTTGTTTCGCCCATTTATTGTGCTATTTTAGCCGATATACTGTCTTTTACTCCCGCGCTCAATGCAAGAGTCGGTTTATTTAGCGAATCAATCAATTACAATACAATTTATCTAGCTAATTTAACCTGAAAATTCGACGAGATTTTGACAGAAATTATTCTATAACATCGACTGTTGATTTGATTAATAGCGTTGAATGAGGTCCAATTAGTCATTACATGTGCTGGCCCCTCAAAGGTGGAGCGGCTAACGGACGCGAAAGAGACGGCAGCGGGTCGAGCTCAAGCGGCGGAGGAGAGGGCGGAGGCGGCAAGGAAGGTCGCCGAGGCGCTGCGACGAGAATTGGAAGCGCCGCGAGAAGGCGACGGAGAGTCCGCGGCTACCAAGGAGGAGGCCGAGAGCTTGCGGGAGGAGGTGGCGGGGCTCCGGGGCAAGGTGGACGGCATGGGAGAAGAGTCGGCGCGGCTGCAGATGGAGCGCGACGGTGCGCTGGAGAGAGAGGAGCAAATGAGGTGGGGGACCAAATTTCCACTGGATTACAAAATACGTTGTTTCTTCTGTGTTTTGAGGTAGTTTACTATGGTAGGAAATTTACGTCGTTGCAGGAGCGCGTATGGGAATGCATTGCCGTTGACTGCCATTTTTAATTTGGTGGTAAATTCTTAAGGAATAATGCAATTAAGCTTAATTCCATAGTGTAAGTGGATAAGGAAAATAATCCCATATTAAGGATCCTTTTATCTTTCCTTCTGCTTTTCCATTTTGGTACTATGGAATGTGGGAAAAGCATCGAAATAGCTTCGAGCGATCTTACCACCGCAATACTCTGAAATGAGATGGGCACAGCAACGCAATGCATAGCCACGATTGGCACCTATGTATGCAGAGACACTGATCATGCGGAGCTGCTGTTGCGCTGTGTTCGATATTATGTGGACAAAAAACGCCACACCAGTGCATGTCGTTTACAAATTCAGTGATGTCCGTGAAAATCAAAATACTTACGCGACGCTGACTAAAGCGCGCGCATTTTGCTTTTGACGGTAAGTTGCATTTATTAAGGAATACTGGCCTTTCCTTTTCCCTTCCGGAATAGCATTTCCGCGGGGGAGTCTGAAATGCTGCGCAGAAAATTGTGTATGTTTTATTACCAGAGATGCAAAGCTTAGATGTGAGTTGACCATTTATACCGGCATTTGATCCCTAAAGTCACTCTCCCAATAAAAAAAGGCGTGTGATTGCAAGCCTGTTGCTGTCGGCAAGAAATTGAGCCGACTCCTGTATGGTCGTGGGACAGGCAAAAATACCGCGAGCTGGACGTGTTCAAACTGGACGTCATCGCGCGCGAGCTGAAGAAAGTCGACGGTCGCGTGTCTTTGGTGCGCGACGAGGCGGGCTCCCTCGGCGGACTGGCCAAGACGGCCGGCGTGCAGGCGCGAGAGCGGGAGCGGCTGGGTCAGCTCGCGCAGCGCTTCGGCTCGGAACTCGACAGCTGTCGCGGCCTCGTCCGAGACGTCATTCATCAGTGTCTCACGGAAATGCAAAAGCTACACATCGGATTCACAGTGGGCGAGGACACACTCGCGGCGGGTGAAGCCACCCCCGCTCCCTTCGTTCCAACCAATAATGTCTATAATGACGTGCATCCTGATTCGATGGCAGAAATGATAGTTGTACTTTTCACGTGTGTTGCTCTGGACTCAGGGTGTGATGCTGGGATTTACGCACTTTTGTTTGGTCGAAATTAAATATTATTGGACGAAAGAACTAAATATTTTTCGAAAATGACACGTATTTTCGACCTAATGTTTATTGTGGTGATACGGCTCTCTGACGGTCGCCCTTGTTCCGTTTATGTCAGGCGAGCTGCAGGATGGCGGGACACTTGTTGGACACGTGAATTCAGGTATGACTGGCACAACCCATAATAGGATCCCATGATGCCGTATCGTATTTTCCGCACATACACAATTACTTAGGTGATATTTCAAATATTTGCCAACGCTGTTGGAATTTTCTGCTTTGGCACTTCCCGTGATTAATAGACGACAGAGGCGCTTCGCTAACGCGACACGCGAAACAACGTTATTTATAAGATATCATCTAAACATGCGTATATATTCTTGCGGATGTATTAAGTTGATGGGGATAAGCATTTACGCCGCCTTTTTTGATTTCGATGCAAGTAAGAACGATGAAGTTATCTTTTGGGATGAAAATATCTGCGTTCAGCAAGTATTTAAAGCGCTCGCCGACTCCACAGGGCCTGCGGACGAAGAGCACAGCGTGAGCACCAGCGAGGATAGCGAGGGCGGCGAGGGGTCGCACCCGCGGCAGCGCCTCGAAGTCGAGCGAGAGCGGCGGAAGCTCTTACATTCACAGGAGTCTGCGGCCGCCGCGGCTGAGGCTGCCCGCCGGCTCATGTCACCCTAGTTGCGACCCGCTGAGAACTCGACGCGCTTCGAAACCTACTTTTGGTCCCTTCGCCAAGTCAACGACCAAAACGGACGAATAAAATATACTGAATACATCGGAAAGGCAATAACATCCGGAGCTAGCGCGTCATTTTTCTATTTAAATAATATAACATATCTCCTTCCATCTCGGCAGTACACCAATATCTCGGGTGTTGTTCGACGCCAACGGCAGCCACCCCATAAACGGCGAGTACGGTTGCATTCAGTAAGGCATACTGCTGCGCATTACCATCCTCCTCGTCCGGTTGGTTGAGGTAGTGCTGCCGCTCCCGCCGACCTCCTTTCCTTTGCCCACGCCATGTGCAGCATTTCTTGATATCAAGATTGTCATTGTCTCGGGTTATTAAACGCGCGCAAGTTGTGCAGTTGCATTTTTTTTATGGGGTCGCGCAACAAACATAGAGAATCCTTACAACGCGGCGGCCCCTTCTAATAATCAGAAGGGGCATTTTCAGCCGCAAGTTGACCTTGATCAGCTAATAATTGCACTCTGTGAGAATCCATTATATAATATTAATTGCTACACGCATCTGTCCTACTATACGCTCCCAGTCGTCGTCCGTGACGCTAAAATACTTCTTTCTTCGGCATGACCACTCGGCAACCGACACTCTGTGACCGCCTAGTTCAGCCCTAGTAGGACCCCGCTCGTCCGCTCAAGCTGCTGGGCTGACTTCGAGGTCGGTCTCCGCCCACGACGCGGTCGCTCGCCCGAATGTCGACCCCCTCCTCCGACTCGTCCCGGTTGACGGCGCCGACGAGGCGAGCGGGCGGGATTTCCGGCGACTCGGCTGGCGTGGGCGGGCCGGTCAGCGGGTTGGGCATCAGCTCCACCACCTCCACGTGCGGCGGCTCATACAGCACGTACTTGCAGAGGGGGCAGGTGGTGTTGCGGTGCAACCAGGCCTTGATGCAGTCGCTGTGAAACTTGTGCGTGCAGGGCAGCACTTTCAGCATCATGCCGTCCTCGTAGTCCTGCGCAGCAACAATTATGGCACAATATTTTCATTCTCATATTCCCTTGGAAATTTTTGGGTTTGAGTTATTCTGCAACTTACATTTCATACTTTTAGTCGTATGTTTGGCGACGGAACAGTTAGAGAAAGAACTGCCAATATGTAACATGATTATTGGCAAGGCATCACAATTGATTTACAGGACAGCAATTTATCATTTCACAAAATACTCACAAACAATGACAATGAAACGCTTTGACCCGTCGCAGTTTTAGGGCATCCAATGAAAATGTGCCGCGATGACAACAAATTTACTCGGCCAATGAAACACAATTAAACAAAATTTGTGCATAAACTTCCAACCACAGAGAATTCCGTTGCGTCCAGTCTCCGCTCGCTTCTGAAGAGTTGGCGGAATAAATTCACAAAACTGACTGACAGACATGTGGAGGTAACTAACGAGCCCTAAACCCTAATACCCAATCCCGATGAAAATAAATACACTACGCAATATACAATCCATAAAATGCACTTTCGAGAAAACGAATAGTAAATGAGATAATTTACCACCGAAACGTACCGTGGTGAAAACAATGTTGAAAGTATGAACGGAAAACAACAGAATACGCACCAACCAGAGAAAATGGAGAAAGGGAGGAACAATAGTTTGATTACAAAACAAGCCGGGCTTCCTTTAACAGCGTCATTTCAGAAGATATTAGTTTGATTATAAAATAAGACGGGTTTCAATTAACAGAGTAAATTCACAGGATAATGTTTTGATTACCAAATAAGACGGGTTTCAATTAACAGCGTCAAATCATTCACATCTGAATGAGGCACCACTCCGACACCATCCTCACCTCGAGGCAGATGGAGCAGCAGTCCGGCTCCTCCGCCTCCTCCCCCTCCGGCGTCGGCTCGGTCACATGTTTGTGCATCGGCAGCTGCGCCACCACGCTGCTCGGGACGCCGCGTCGACGTCGCTGCTGCCGCACGACCGGCTCACCCGTCGCATGCTGCACAACAACATTGGCGGGATCAGGGTCAACAATAAACATTGCTTGTATTGCTGAGAACACAGGGTTCGATGTGCATCACTGCTGTGTTGGCGACGACTCACATGAAAGCTAAAACATTATCACACCTCTTAACACAAGTAAACGGGCGTCATGAGACACAAAAAGGTCAACGGAGACAAAAGTATTTGCTGAAACAAAATAAATGTGGAGCAGAAATGAACGCACCTGATGCCAGTGGTCCGCGTGCCCTCCGCCTCGCTGCGCACTGTCCCACCCATTCCGTCGCCGCGTCTGTGCGGTAAGGGGCCACGGCAACATGCGCAGCAGCTGACTCGTTGGTGCGGGCTCGGATGCGGGCTCTTTCGATGGATGGTGCGCGGGGCAGGATGGATGGATAGATGGCGTGAGGGGCTGCATTTCGGTTGGGAGTGTGCCTCTTTCCTCAGTTAATTCTATTTTTTCAAATACGCAATGCCACTAACAATGACATACCCAAATACTTGCCCCAATAATACGACTGCCCAAAATTTAGTCGAGCATGCGAGTGTAAAGCGGTCGTTGCACAGATGAAATGTGGATCTTTAGAACATCCGGTAAAAACATGCACCCGCATAATTCCGCACCCTCGCCAAGTTTGGTGATTTGAAAAGCTTGATGTACACAGAACAGGCGTCGATGATGGGAAACAAAGAAACACACCTGCGCAACGGCTTTAAAGTCAACACTCGATACGGCTATCAGAGCCTCGACATCAAGCGAACACACACACACACACACACACACACACACACACACACATGAATACTCGCGCATGCACACAGCGCACCCGTTGACACACACACACACACATACACAACCGCACACTCAAAAACACACATTTACGCAACAGACAAAAATAACATGCACACACACACACACACACACACACACATGAATACTCGCGCATGCACACAGCGCACCCGCTGACACACACACACACACACACACACACACACACACAACCGCACACTCAAAAACACACATTTATGTAACAGACAAAAATAAACATATACGCACACACACATACATACGCGCAAGCGCACATTTACACATTAATACAGGTAAGCACACACTTATACACACAAGCTCGTAAGTGTGAAACACAGACAAGTAAGAAACACAGACTTACATGAGCATGCGAACGCAACAACGGCATTGTTGAGGATTCAACTGAGAGGCGACATACACACACACACACACACAAACACACACACACACACACACACACACACACACACACACACACACACACATGAATACTCGCGCATGCACACAGCGCACCCGTTGACACACACACACACATACACAACCGCACACTCAAAAACACACATTTACGTAACAGACAAAAATAACATGCACACACACACACACACACACACACACACACACACACACACACACACATGAATACTCGCGCATGCACACAGCGCACCCGCTGACACACACACACACACACACACACACACACACACAACCGCACACTCAAAAACACACATTTATGTAACAGACAAAAATAAACATATACGCACACACACAAACATAAGCGCAAGCGCACATTTACACATAAATACAGGTAAGCACACACTTGTACACACAAGCTCGTAAGTGTGAAACACAGACAAGTAAGAAACACAGACTTACATGAGCATGTGATCGCAACAACGGCATTGTTCAGGATTCAACTGAGAGGCGACATACCCCGCCGTTGATGCCGATGAGCTCCAAGAAGGTTTCCTCCCCGCTCCTCCGCTCCAGCAGCGCGCCCTCCGCCATCTGATTGTGCCGCATCCTCATCCAACACAGCTTCCACACGCAGCAGACGACGAGCAGCAGCAGCACAATGCTCACCACCCCCGCCGTCATCACCTCGATCAGCACCTGCCCAAACAAACACGCGTCGCCTCTCGTCAGCAAAATAGGCGAACAAAATGGACATCCAACTCGAGCGACACTCTTTCAACTTATTCGTAAGAAACAAAGGTATCAGTTCGAACGCGATGCCCGACAAAACAGAGAGTTAAACAAATAACACGGCTAATGAACACATTTTGCAAGAGGTCATCTTTTGTCCAAGTTAATCGGAGGAAGTGAAAAAAAATTGAAAACGACTTGGCGTAAGCATAATATTTCTTAGTGACATTATCATGTATAAATAAGCTTAATTGATTTATTTATGGCGGACATATTATAACAAGTTCAGGACCCCAATTGGTTGCTCACCCGGTTGCTGACGCCGTCCAGGTTGTTGTTGGAGCCGCCCGAGCCCAAGGAAGGGTCTTCTGAGGGGAGCATGGAGGAGGAGGAGGCGGCGAACTTGACCATGAAGCCCGTCACGTCCTGCTCCGCCTTGGGCCCCGCCTCCCCCGCCTGAAACATGATGTCCATGCGGGAGGCGCGCACCTGGTGGGGCACGCGCCGAGGGACTCACACCTTAGCTCCCCGCTCACATTTTGGCACAACAGAGTGTGATGACCGAATACCTCATCGAACATATTTTAATGATGTACTTTTGCTTTTTGCTGACCATTACAAAATTGCTGACGAAATAATATTTGCCCGACACACCATCCTTCATACGAACACAGTCATGACATGTTTCATTCATCGCAGGACAAGTTCACTGAATTTAAGGCAGTAGCAGCTCGTCGATGCACCCGAGTGCCTTTCTGCCGATCTTATTACTATAATTTTGTTTTTATCCATTTGCAATTTTATAATTTTGTAAACAAGGCGCTGAAGTATCCTTTTATCTGTAAATAAACCATAAATAATAATGTTAGCGATGTGCATAGTACTTAAAGACAAATATTAAGATCCAACTGTACTTTTACGAAATACGTTGTCGAGATGAAATCTACACAGTACACAGTACGGTACGGGCACTGGCGGTAACTAATGCCAAGAAATCATATATTAAGCATGAATTACAAGAAGAACAACACGAGCACGGACAGGGAAAAAGGGAGGGGGAACCAAGAGGGGAAGAGTGACAATTAGAGGATCACGGAATCCAAAGCACGGCAAAAGGAAGCGGCACATTGTGCACAAACGTAGCAGATTAAAGTAAGGAAGTCATGTATTGGTTAAGCAAGCAAGCAGTAAGGAATTTTGTATATTTGTCCAAAAGTAATTCCATAGAAGAAATAAAAGCAATGGAAACGAGCAATCAAAAGGGAAGGAGGAAAAAACCCACAGGCATAAACCCTAAATGATTGAGTATATTTCATCCTTGTAAATTTCAGCCACGCCGTCATCGCAATTGATGTGATAGTTCCGAATCCACATTCGAGCCGATGATGATACGGGACAGGGGTTAAATCAATATAATACGAGTGGCCTGTCGTAATTTGTATTTTTGTAATCATATAAACACAAACCTTGTGTGTCTCACCATGTATTTTTGTAAACATTAAGATAGTCCATGGAGGCCCATAGTCGTGATACTTAATTTTCACACACAAACACACACACACGCACACACACACGCACACACACACACACACACACACACACACACACACACACACACACACACACACACACACACACACACACACACACACACACACACACACACACACACACACACACACACACACACTTTCTTCTTTATCATTATGTATGTTTTTGTAATTAGGCACACATACTGTGTGTCTCACTCTTTTTGTAATCACAGAAATAATGCTCCTGTACGGCTGTACCCATCGTAGCGATGCGCAGTAGTTAAAGACGAATCCTAATCCTTATCCCAATAAGTGCGCAATACCCCAAGTCGGTGTTTCCAAATAATAAATATCGCATTTGTAGTAATAAAATCCAATCGAGCTGATGATAAGGGGACACACCGACAGACAGACAGACAGAGACACACACACACACACAGAGATTTTAGCAAATAAATGTAGTAGGACATATATACGGTTTATTCATGAAACATTCGGGCGCGCAAAAAAAATGAAATATATTATACATCATGCTCTTTTTTCTATTTCATTAGAAATAAAAGGCAGAATTACGGAAAGTAGCAGCATCAACAGAACAAATTTCCTTAAAATTATTGCCCGGCAGTATTACTTCATTAATTTTAATAGCATCTTTGAAATAAAACAAGCGACACGCAAACCCTTTGCGGGGTACCTGGAGGTGGTACGGGCTCGTGTTTTCGTTGCCGCAGCCGCGTCGGGCGCAGGTGATGGAGAAGAGGACGCTGCCCTGTGAGTTGGTCGGCATCAGGACCTGCGGCGGGCGAGGGCGAAACGAAAAAGGGCCGTAGCCTTAAAACACGGCCCCAATCCAAGAAAGCACCGAACTTATTTATCCCACACGATCCAAGCCTCCTCCGTCGTTCACATTCCAGCTACAAACCAAATGTCAACAGGGAAGGGGACATGAGAGCACGAGTTGAGCTTCACAGCGCCATACAGTGGCAGTACACTTCTCCGTACTTTATTGCGACATAATATCCAGTCACACATAAAACGTATTTGTATTGTAATATGGCGCGAAAGTGTGAAACTTGGTTTCGTATTTTACAATGGCGTTTCAAATTTTGAATGCGATAGCACCTCTTTTAATGATGTTACACGCCAACACATACTCAAAACACACTTTGGCGCGTGCAATAACACATTCGCCATTATTTGTGGCGGCCAAGACAAAAGGAACTCATGAGAAAAATCACCGTCAGACATGGGTACGGATATTTTCAATGCTTTACACGACAGGAATGTGACCGATCATATATTACAGACGCATTCAAATAATGTGATACATTGCATTCAAATAATAGTTACAATAATAATTGATTACGAAAATATGACCGTTCCAACAATTCATTAATAACGGAATTATGGGCGGAATTGTGTGGCGCGCACCAACTCGTCGTCGTCGCTCATGAGGTGGTGGTAGACGTGGATCTCCAAGGTGCCGGCGGTGCCGGAGGGCCAGGGGGGGCGGATGTTGTAGCGGCAGACGTGGCCGGGCGGCACCGCGGGTCGAGGGTCCGCCAGCTGCATCAGGTCGCTCACCGGGAAAGCGCCGGCCATTGCGCTGATGGTCTGACCGACGCAGAGCAGCGGGGAGGTGGCGATCACCGTCCCTAAATTCACCTCCTGTCGCAGAAAAAAAAACCAAAATGCCACCACCAGTGCAAGGGATGCTCAGTCAGTGACGCCACGCTCTTGATGGGTGCGTCGTGTACGGAATGGGTGTGTAAGAGTAATTAATGGACGCCATAAAAATAAAAATAAATGTCAAAAGTCCCAAAAACATGTTTTTTTCGGAGGGATATATTTTTCAAATCCCTAATATTCATGTAATGTTGGTTCTCCGCGATTTAAATCATCTGGGCTGTGTTGATGTACTCTAAAGAGGCCGTTTGCCGTATCAAAATTCATGCGATTCTTTGAAATGACACAGTTATCTCTTTTGATTGTAATTGTGAAAATTGTAAGCAATTAAACATGGATAGAATAATGCCTTCTTTTAAGAGGAACAAAACGAGGCGCTGCCCGTCACCGGCGTCCTGTGTCTCTAGGTGGACATGTTTCAAAGTGTTAAACAGCAACGTCACAGATGCATTGGATTTTGAGCACCAGGCATTTGCGCGTTGCTATACATATATTCAGGGTTTGGTAGGGTTCTTTGTTCAAATGCGTTATTACCCTAAAGTGCGTATGTCCCGAAACATCAGCTCAATCAATCAATCACGGCTGGAATCGGATAATCAAGAAAGAAAATATTTCGGTGTGCGACATACCCTCACGGTAAGCGGCCTTTCTTACAACAAAAATGACGAAACATGTGAGACGTAAAATGTAAAACGTATGCGTTCTGCGAGATTTAGGGCTAGTAGGGCTTCAAACTACAAACCCTAGGGTCGGGGAATGTATGTCACACGTGGAATGGGGCGGTGTCAGAGATCAAGGTTATAACCCTAACCCTAACCCCAACCCTAAACCGTTTAAACGTGTCGTGTGTCCGATTTTATCCGTTGTCAGTACTTTCGAACGTAAGGCAATAATTCCTGTTCATTGTTGTATGTAATATAAATTAGAACCTGTTTATGGTGAATGCTTGAAAAAGGATATTTTTTCAAAAAGGGGGGCGCGAGGGGGTCACCGGGCGGCGCTGGATGGTAATGGGCGGGTGGATGGCCTGCGCGCCGTAGGAGAGTTGGAGCTTGAGCTGCGGTGCGCCCTCGGGGAGGGCGTTGGAGAAAAAGAGGCCGAGTCGGAGCTCGCCGGCGGCGTCGGACCGTCCGCTGTGCGTCCACTCGAACGAGCCGTGGTTGAGCTGCGCGAGCGCGCGTCGAGGGGGGTCGGCGGGGGCGGCGTCGTACATGGGCGCCGTCAGGTCGGCGTCGCGGACGGTGACGAGGCCGGTGGTGACGCGCGCGACGGCGGACGAAATGGTCCGAATTTCACGCGAACAGTCCACGGAACGCTCCAGGCAGCTCGGAAACACCAGCGTCAGCTTGAGCAGCATGTACTGAATCTCAAGCTGCGCAGCAGAGAAATCGGCCACACCTCAAAGGTCAGGCATTTCCTACTTACAATATGAACGACCGCAATTTGCTTTTTAATGCAAAATTCAGATGTTTTGATCCCACACGAGGTGCGGAATACTTAAATTTGCGAGTGGTTTTTTCCCGCACAACTGAAAAAGAAAATCAAGCTGGAATTAGCACGTATCATTTCCCATACGTGAACAGTCAACAAAAAATGAACAGATGAGAAGTGACTCCTAACAACATACGTAAACAAAAAATACATTGAACCACATCGATAAATCATAGCATTAACTAAAAAGCATCGACATGAACCAAATTAACGCTCAAACTAACCATACAGACACTGAAAATATGCACAAACGAAAATATCGGCACATGACCGAATATGCCGATATTCGGTAGGTGTACCAAAGTGTACTGTCTTTTGTTTCCCTGTCTTTTGCATTTGCTATGCTGCAAATTTGAAGAAACCCGTCATAATTCGATGCACTGTGCAGAGATCAGAAAAAACAGCGTCCTCGGCAATGGCAATTACACTGCCCGCACCTGAAAGGAGAGGGTGTGTCGGGTGCTGGTGCCGCTCAGCGTCTGAGTGCTCTGCGCCAAAAGGTATCGCCCATCCGTCCCCTCCGCCACCGCGTGCAGCACATACTCCGACTGCAGATCGATGTCGAGCTCGCCCTCCTGCCACACTGACGGCCAACTCTGTGGACGCCGCAAACAGCTTTGTGTTTTGAGTACCGCGTTGCTGAATGTGCAGTGGCGCCCGTAGAATCGCGATCGGTCAACACACTTGTATTTGTGTGCGTTTTGGAAAGTGAGTGGGTCGGTGTATGTGTATATCAGTGTGAATGTATGTATATGTCTTCAAATGTGCACTTTTGAGAAAGAGAGAGAGAGAGGGAGAAAGGAAGTGTGTGTTCGTATGTGTGTGTGGCTGTGCTCATGGCTGTGGATGGCTGTATGAGTGTGGATGTGGGTCGCTGTGTCAGATTGTGTGTGTGTGTGTGTGTGTGTGAGTTTATGTGTGTGTGTGTGTGTGTGTGTGTGTGTGTGTGTTTGTGTGTGTGGCTGTGCTCATGGCTGTGGATGGCTGTATGAGTGTGGGCGTGGGTCGCTGTGTCAGATTGTGTGTGTGTGTGTGTGTGTGTGTGTGTGTGTGTGTGTGTGTGTTTGTGTGTGTGGCTGTGCTCATGGCTGTGGATGGCTGTATGAGTGTGGGCGCGGGTCGCTGTGTCAGATTGTGTGTGTGTGTGTGTGTGTGTGTGTGTGTGTGTGTGTATGTGTGCGTATCTTGTGAGATTTTTCCTTCAATTTGGCGACCAGGGAGGGGGCTCTCACGTTGTGGGGGCTGCTGATGAGAGACTCGTACGCTGTGGTCGACAGCCCCACCGTCCCCGTCGTCACCACCTGTTTTGTTTTCAGAAGGACGTCGCAAGTCACATCTCAGCGGACAAAATGAAGCAGTGGCGCCGATCATAGGCAAAGACAGTCCACGCATGCATCGTTACTTTCCCAAAAATCAACAGACGGACAAGCTACGCCGCAATGGGCTGACTGAAGCGCAATTGTGTTGGCCGTAAATGACAGAAGGGAACGACATAAACAACATAAGCACCTCCTTCTGTGCATAAACAAGCAATCTCTGACCAAACTCTGTGCCACAACCGCCCCAGCCTCCCTTCCCTTTGGCCCCCGTTTGATGGAATGTGAAAAAATAAATGGTAAAAACTTAGGGTTTGGGGGCAATGCAAGCGGGGCGGGGCGGGGCGGGGCGCACGTCGGAGGTGGTGCGCTGGAGGAGGCGCAGCTCCACATCCGGCCAAATGCCCTGCGTCGTGCTGTCCAGCCCCGAAATGCCCGACAGCATGAGGAGCACCTCCGCGGAGGCGGTGATGCCGCTGGGGATGGCCAGACTCTCGCCCCACACCTTTCCGGGGTGGAGGCTCTGCGGCGCGATGCGGCGCGACCAATACGAAATGCCGTCCACCGTCACTCGCACTCGAAAGCCGTACGCTGAGAGGGGCGCGACAACAAGGAGAGCGCAGCAGCCGGGAGCGGTCAGCCTTTGTGTGCGTACGCTGCGGTGTGTGATGCTAGGGTCGACTGTATTTTAGGGTTTTGATTTAATTTTGATCAGAGACGGTTGACCTTTTTAGCCGATTAAACGAAAACTGTAAGCAATTCGTCTGCTTGTAATCAAAACCGCACACACAGCCATACCATATGAATATAATTGATTCGCGGGTGAGGGGAATGATTACATTTCATTTCATGTGTGGCCAGACACAATATGAGTGAATGGGTGAGCGGTACAAGGGGGAAGATTTTAGGGCTTTATTCTTTAGGGCTTCATATATTTCATAGTTAACATTTTTCAACCATAATATTGTCTATCTATCCTTATGTTGACATTTTTCATCAATCCATGAATTTGTCCATTCACATATTAATTCACTAATATGTCCCAATCCATACGTATGCCGCATTGTGAGGTAATGTTAGGGTTATATGTATTTTAAGGTTTTAAGGGTTTTCGACTATAGACTGTCGGGCTTTTTCGCCGGGCCAATGAAATTATTAAAAAAAAAAGCAGACAGAAACTTAATCCTTCGTAAATTCAACTTCCTTCCCTCGTTCGTATTTGACCTTCGCCTGACCGTATCTAAACACGCAATGTCTCCTCGGCGCTACTTTTAGGTCCGACCTTTTCATTCCCAAAATATTAAACGCCCTCACATTTCCTCATTCCCCACACATCACAATTCTATAAACATTTTTCCGGGGGCTAGACAGGGCAGGGGTGAGAGAGCGAGCACGGTGAGGGGGCAGATCATAGATTTTCATTTTTAAAATTTTAGGGTTCAGTGTATTTATATGCATTTTATATGTAAGCGTAATGATGTCAAAGATGTTTTATCTCAATTGTTTATTTCATTCATTTATCCGAACACTTATTTCATTTTCATTCATTCAACCAGTCAATCTTCCGTTGATTCATTGGTTCATGTTTCAGAACATTTAATTTCCTTTCATCCATTCGTTTTGATTCATTTATTGATTTAAACGAAGATTCAATATATTTTTATTCATTCAATCATTTATCCGAGAATTCATTATCTTTTCATTCATTCATTCACTCATCCGATATCATACGTCCATTCATTCATTCACTCATCCGATATTTTTCTTTATCTTCATTCATTAGTCCATTCATATACCCGGTTATCCATTTTACTTCATTTACTCCACACATCAATTCATTCTGTGTTACTCCTTAAATTTCATTTTCATTCATCTGATCATTCATTTCCATTAATGCATTTATCCGATATCATATTCCATTTTCATTCATCCATTCATTCATGTATCCATTTATTCTGTTATCCATTTTACTATCATTTTCATTCATCAATCATTCATTTTATTATCATTTTCATTCATTCATTCATTCATTCATTCATTGTTACTCGAGTGGGGGGGCGGGGCGGGGCGGCACCTGTCTCCGTCAGCGGCGGCCACACCGGGAACTCGGCGCCGCCGAATTCGTTGGTGGTGGTGGGGACGCAGGCGGGGGGGAGGTCGGCGGGGAGCTCGACGGGCAGGCAGAAATCCTCCGACACGCACCGCATCAGCTCCACCGCCGCGCCGGGTAAAGGTTCGTTGCCCGCTCGCAGCCAAAATGTGAGCACCGCGGGCGCCGTCAGCCGCAGCGACAGCGCACTCTGCGTGTCGCGGGCGGACACACATGTGGGTGGAGGGGACACCTCAGCATCAGGTCTCCGGGAAAGAATTAATCAAAAAAAGGGGGCGCAATCCTTTAACGTCCGGAGTGCCGAATAAATGCATGAAAATGAAACACAAAATTAAGCGATGAATTAGGTAAATCAAAACAAAGCGTATGACGCATGAATTTCCGGCCGATTTTACACTCTGAATGCTGTCAATTGTTTTAATTTTTGCAGTTTGCAGAAGTGTGCAATGACCCCGTGGGTGTGAAGAGTCTCAAACGAGCCGCAGCAGGGTGTGGAGGTGGTGGAGGATACAGTGAACTTACAAACACCGATGGACGCGAGGATGTGGGGGTACCATCGACAGCGCAGTATTATTATGGCTGCAAGGAAAGTGTTGGGCTCTCGAATAGAATGTAAACTCAAAAGTCGGAAATTAGTGAATGTGGTTAATGACTTGTCAAATGGGACTGGTGGAGGACTGACCTGCGAAATATAGCAATCATTGAAACCGCTGTTTTGCATTGTGTTTGTATAATAGAAGAAACGGCGTTCGGTTGTTCATCAATGGGATTCAATGTGGTTCCGCGAGTGTTCGGCGATAATACCCCATCAGTTCAATATATTGTTACGGCTGTACAAAAAATGGAATGAACAACAGTTGCAAATTACTTTGGTGCAATTCTTGCTGGGAACGGATTCATCGAGAAAAGGGGGAATAACGCAGAGAAGAAAAGGACGACAGCATGATGCGGCCCTCATTTCTTTAAATGAGAAAATTACAGCAAACGGATTTTGTGAAATGTTGGAATCGATAGATTGGAAACCTCAACTACAAATAAATCAAGGACAGCTTTGAAAATAAGACACATTTTACTCAATGTATCTTTAAGATGTATTATGCAAATAACTGATAGTACCCGTAGCTCTAACTGAAATAAAAAAGAATTGGTGATGTGCTTACGCACATACAACAAACTTGCAACGGCCAACAGGTGATTATAATCCGCGAAACATAGAAAGCGGACGGACGATATGCAGCCAAACCTGTTCAGGTGCGTCTTCTCCTCCACCCAGCTCCAACGGCGCCGACTCCGCGAGCACTACGCCGTTGTACACCGCCCGCACGCTCACATTCGTGGAGGCCTCGCGAAGGGCGATGCCGCGGATGACGAGCGCACTGTCACTCCCCGAGCTCGAGCCACTCCAATCGCAGCCCGCCTCGCTCTCAGCCCCACCTGCGCCGGCTCGCAGCGATGGCCGAATAATTAACAGCAGGCGATACTAACAAAGCGATGTGAAACACACAGCCACGCACAAACACAATACACACTATAGAGACGCGCACACTCACGCACACAAAATATACATACAGTCATACGAAAACACGCATTTTCAAGCATAAAATCATACACCTTAAGCAGATACCCCCACACACACAACACACACACACACACACACACACACACACACACACACACACACACACACACACACACACACACACACACACACACACACACACACACACACACACACTTTGTATCTCTCACTCATATTCACGCACACACACAAATAACCTCAAGAAAGCAAGGTTAAAGTCTCCAGTGTCATGAGAGCGGACACCTCCGTGGTCGGGAAAGAGCATCACCAAGAGTTTGTCAATTTCAACAATAATGCCTTCCTTTTTGGCAGTTAAGGCAAAGGGTGGCAATGCAGAAAGTGAGTGGAAACAGCTTTTCAAGCGTTCAAAATAATTCATATATTCATTCATCATTCCCTCATTTATTTACTCCTTTATTCACACCTCCATAAAAATTTTACGTATTTTAGCATATGTTCCTTCAGGTATTCACACATTCAAATAACTAATTGTTTAACACTGTCAGTCGTCTTCCCAGAAACGGATAATTGTCTCCCCCGCTTGTTCATTTACTTTACAACCAGTTCCTTGTTAATTATGTATGCTGTCGGGCGCAGACCTGAGTCGGTCGGCGACATGCAGGTGCGCAGGACCGAGCCGCTGCCCACCTCGCTCACCACCACATCCACGCCGTCGGTGCTCATGACGCAGGTGGGGTCGGCGGCGGAGGACGCGGGGTCGGGGGGCAGCGGGAGGCTGACGACCACAGACAGTGAGGCGGTAAAGGGCGCCGAGTCGCAGAGCCCCAAAGTGGCGGGGCACGACTCCTCACCTGTCACAGTCAGGAAAAATAAATGCCAACTCATCAAGAATCAACAAAACACAAAATAAGTCAATGGCACCGTCGCATATTTAGGTTTCGTTACATTTCGAAAATCGGTGAAATGGCAGAAATTACTAACACGTCTCCTTTTCGCATTATGTTTGGTATGTTAATCTTTCTGTTTTTATTTTTCTTCAAAATGCGCCAGCCTCGCAGTGGGCCATGCTGTTCTAAGCCATTCCTTCCTTTTGTCTAGAGACTGTGGCGAAGAGGGCTGAGTGCACAGAGGGGAGAGGGGGGAGGTGGAAGTGGGGGGGCAGGAATGGGAGGGAGGTGGGGAAGGAGGTGATAGGAACCATCGCTGCCCCTCTCTTAGCATCAAATTCACGTTTTCCTCATACCTCCTCCACCCCTCACAACATCTGAACCTCCCAAACCCCCCTACCCTTCAAATCCTCCCCCCTTTTCGTGTACCGTCACCCAACGAAGTTGATGAAACGATATCGACTGTGAATCAAATGTACCCTCCTTCTGTTGACCTAGTTATACGAAAAGTAATTAAAAACGATCTGCACAACACGTAACTGATGAGGAACCAATGCATCCGTTGACATTGCGCCCGACAGCTGAACCCGCGGATCCACGACATAAGTCATGACACAATATGAGGCGTATCATATCTACCATATACCGTATACCATATACCATATACCGCGATATGGCAAAAAAAAATCAAAACAACTGTCAAAAACATACAAATACAGTTCTCGATGAGAGGGACAATTAAATTGCAAATTTGATACAACCATTGAGTCAATGGCTGGTTGCTCTGACCCGACTGCAGGTTGCATTCCGAGGCGTCCAGTAACTCGAGCGAATTGGTCACGTGCAGCGCCTCCCCCGCCGTCCATGATGTGGCGAGAGTCCAACCGTCATCATCACCATTGTTGTCGGCCACCTCGCCCCCAACCATTGCCACGAGGCCGCCGCCCAAGTGCACCCCACTGTACTGCATTCGAAAGTGGAGCGAGGTGGGGAAGATCTCGCGCCAGCGGGCGAGGGCGGGCTGACACCCGGCGTCCAGCACCCACACCCCCGCAACAGCCGCCTGCGTCTGCACAAGAGACGCGGCAATCGATTAGAAAAGAAACATGCATGTGATCATAACTATTTGGACCAAGACGTGCCACAAACAAAAACACATGTACGGGTTAGGGAAATAAATAAAACATGGGTGCGCATTCCAACGGTGCGAAGTAGCCAAACAATTAGCAAATACATAAAAGTGTAGGCCCCCCTGTTGTAAAGTGAGAATGCATGGCGGAATGATGACTGACCGCGCTTTGGTAGCCAAACCCTAATTCCCCAACAAGCAAACGCACTCGTAAACAACTCGGAGTTCATAGAAAATAATCAGGTTTAGCCTAATCAGCGCTGCCTTGGAATGCTGTGTCTACTCCTTGAGTCACTCCGCTGTGGGTGGGTGGTCAGGAAGGGCAGTGGGCGGTGTTCAGGGAGCGACGCGCTGTCGCGGCGTAGAGCCGACATTCTTTGTATACACAACAAAACGCGGAATTATGTAACCGAGGGGGGGGCTACGTTAAGGGGGGGGGGGGGGGGGGGGGGGGGGGGGGGTGGAGGGGCGGGGGGTCAAACAACTGAAACCAATGCAAAGTGAATGTGACTTCAATCCCACTAGGCAGATACAAATACTGCGCATAAAGAAGGAAAACAAACATGAATAATGAATAGTGCATATTACATAATTTGCAAAATGCATGAAACCCCAAAAACAGAGTTATTATCAACATTCAGGTGGGCTTGCATGTGTGAACCCCTCGCACGCACCTCGACAGAGGCGAAGCCACCCGTGAGGATGAGTTGGGTGTCGGAGACGGGGACGAGGGATGCGGCCGCGCGGGCGCCGGGTGAGGTGGCGTGCTGGGGCGGGGACCATCGCGCGGCGGAGGTGTCAAAGCCCCAGGTGTCGGCGAGGACTGAGCCGGCGCAGGAGAAGCCGCCGTGGCACCAGAGGATGGGGCCGCGGGTGGGGGAGCCGCGGGGGAGGAAGGCGCAGGCGTGGTGGCGGCGAGGGGCGGGCACTCCGGGGTCGGAGCTGCTGGAGGCGGACAGCCGCTCCCAACGCCCGCCACCGCTGCTGCCGTTCAACTTGAGGCGCCAAATACTGGAGGTGAGGGTGCAGGAGTGGGAGGCGGTGTGCTGGATGAGGTAGCCGTCGTAGCCGCCAAACACCTGCGGTGGTTGGAGGAGGGTGTGGGGTGGGGTGAGATGGAGAGGTGCAGTTGCAAATGGAAGCGTCAATGAAATGCGTTTGCCTTTTATACATGTAAAATGAGTCAGAAATATTGTGCAATCAAAATGCATTGATTCAAAGCGGAAACGAGGGAGAGTTAAACTGTTACAGTTCGGTCCAGCCGCCCAACACGCGGGGCAGCAAAGGGAAAGCGAAGAGGGAGGTGCGGGGTGAAGGTACAGTCACAAAAATGGAAGCTCTTTCTCTTTTCACAGTCGAAATGCGGTGTCGGAAATATTTTGTAATTAAATTATATTGTTTCAGATTGATAGTACATTGGAGTTCGGTATCAAGTACGACGTGGAGCGCAGCATCTGCATTGACAAAGAATGGAGAGGAAGAGGGCTAAACCAGCGGGATTTAAGGGTTTCAGAGATGCGCGTTTGTGCTCCGTAAACACGGCTGCATCAGTGTGAAAAATGCGTCAAGAACTTTAGGGTCTCCGGGTTTAGGGTTTTCGGTCGGCGATCAAGATTGTTGACCCCAAGTAATTATTGTAAGAAATAAGCTTAACAAAAATATTACGCGAAATTGACTACACTCCGTAAAGATAATCAGTACCCATTAAATTGATGAATACGAATATGAATGAGTACCTAGTTGGTATGATGAAGGCGAGGAAAATACGAGTACGGCCCCGTGACACCAAATCAAAACCCAATGGTACACATCTAATTAAAAGAAGAAAAGAGGGAAAAACCTAAGCCCGAGGAACAGGATTGAAGGCATGCCATCTAATGAAGCTACTTCGCATTGCTATGATGGTGGTATAACAAAACAAAAAATCTTACAAAAAAATTCAGTGGAGGCCACCAAGCAAAAAGAAGAAAAGAGGGAAAAACGATGGCGGTATGCCGATTTGTCAAAGTCACATAGCGCAACTCGTATGTATAACAATCAATCAATCATCTATGACGAAAAAAGTCGACGAATTATAGAGTGACAATTGGGACGGCCACTTGAATAAATGGCGCGTGCTTGTCTGACATCCCAAATACAACACATAAATAAATCATTGGGGGAACAGTGCGAGACGGGAATTTTCTCGGCCCGTCCATTTATTGGGTCGTAAAATTCGGGTTTGGATTATTATAAACGAGGGGAGGGGAGGAAAAGGGGCGCACGATCATATTTCCGTCGGAGTCCATGTTGGCGGTGTGGGCGAAGACGGGCGGGTGGTTGATGAGCAGCTGCGAGGTGGGAATTGAGGAGCCGACGCCCGTGATGGGCACGCGGCTCCAGGTCCCCGTCGAGTCCACGCCGTCGTCGTCGTCCACCACGTCGAGGCGCCACACGTCATAGTTGAAGGTCGGATTGAGCGGCGGTCGAGGGATCGCACCGCCGAAGAGAATCGCGCCTCGTCCCGGCGCCGCCTCAGCCACCAGGCTGTGGAAAACCCTCATGCCGGGGCTCGACGAACCCGACCCCAGACCGGCGAGGTGGACGCGACCCCAGCGGTTGAGCGCCCCGGGCGCGCTCAGGCCACGCCAGTCGCCCGACGACGGTCGCCGTAGCGTCCAAACGTCAGACAGGAAGGTGCTGGAAGATGCAGTGTCGCAGTACGGCGTGCAGCCGCCCTGAAACCGTGCAGCATTACCCGGCGGAATTTGCTCAGATAGACGGGTGTAAATGAAAGCTTGTGGCAATCATTACTTACGTCAAAAGAGTAAGGGTTGTTTTAGTCTCAGATGTATTATGGTATGTATAAATGTCGCGAAGATACATTTGCCCTTTCCTTTCCTAATACTCAATCATACATGGCTAATCATACTCGCAGTATGACAATTTACCAAGTAAGGCAGGGTTACCACAAGCAACGGTCAGTGGAAGACATGCCTTAGGTTTAATAAGGCCCGTCGGTAGAAGTGACGCGAAACGGCGACATCAATCAGCATAGTAAGTAATTAACTATCAATTGACATCGCCTGAAATCGAAGCAGACCGCGTCAGATTAATCACGGTGAATTGCAGTAGGATTGGTCGAATCCCTGGCGAGAGCCTCAAAGGAAAGCAGACGGCCTGCAGTCGAGCTAAAAAATCTGCTCTTTGAGCACCGCTTGGTTCACACAAACGAAGGGTGTTTCAATTTTGTAAGTAAGTGCCCGTGGTTCAATCTTCCGGTTCATATCTCATGAACATATTGAAAAAGTTCGGTGTGATTATAACGATCTTACTGATTTGAAGGCCTGGTTAGGGGTCGCAAATGCGAGGAATCAAACCTGCAGCAGCATCACGTCGGCCCCCAGCATCACTGCGCTACCTTGCACGCGCGGTGGGGGGGTGGTGAAGTCGAGCTGCACCCACCGCGGCTCACTGCCTTCACTGTAAAAGCGATAGTCGATGGAATCGGCGAGTAGCTCGCCTTCCGACGGCGCCGACTGCAGCGCCGCAGCCGCGACAGCGGTCAGCCAATTCGACATTCAAACTCAGACGGGCCGCCAGCATCATGTGATGGGTAGCGCACGGTTGCTCGGAGGCCACGGAGTGTGGTCTGAGTTTATGTGCGTACTTGACAGTTTTAAAAATTTAGCGGTTCGCATATTTCTGTAAACCGTTTCAGATATATTCGCAGGCGCCGTACCACAGTTTTGTAGCCGCCGAGGATGAGCGCCCATCGGGAGTCCCGCGACGCAACAGCCGTTGCGCCCCTCAGCACTGTTGTCCAACAGAAGAGGTGAGGGACAACAAAGGGGCTTCATCAGCTTGGACGAGTGCCAATGGGACAAGTCTAACTACGATTAACAGGTTTCAAAGGGACACGGCACGGAGTAGCGACATTTCTTACTTACTTACAAATACTATATAAAATGTAAGCAAATAAATTGATTTCAATCACACATCATCGAAAATATTGGAATATATATTGGAACGAACTAGAAAACATGCATTAACAGACTACCCAGTCACCGCCTTTGTAAGCAATTGAATCGATCTCACCAAGATCAATGAAAAGTTACGGCATGGCAGAGTTTGAGGGCATCATTAGGGTTTAGCGATTACACACGATTAAAACAGCAGAAGGGTTTTTATGGTTTAAACCCTAATCTAGGTTCAGTACTTTAATGTGTTCCGGGTTTTACGAACCTCCGGGCGGCGCATGGCGAGACGAGGCAGACGATTCGCCGTCGTCGCCGTCGCTGTCGGTGGAAGGTCGCCACGCGCCGCTGTCGAGGTCGAACAGCTGCAGAGCGGGCGCGGTCGAGTCGGGCTCCAGGCCGCCCGCCACCGCGAGGTAGTTTTGGCCGTCGATGGCTGCCAACCAGCTCGTGTGGCCTCGCCGCGCAGCGCCGCTCCCCGTCCGCTCAGCCACGCTCGCATTCTGCGCTGCGCCCTGCGCCGGGATGCTCAGCTGCAGCAGCTGATCCGTCACTGCTAGAGAGGCCGTCTGCACGGAGAGGCAGCGCAGTGACAGGCGTGACGTTAGAGAGACAACTGATGTGGGTGAAGTAGGGAAGGACAGGGTTAAGGGTTAGGATCTAGGTTTAAGGAGGATGATTGCAATGTCATAAAGATGAGGTTGGATTTTATCTCATTCTTACGAATTCGCACACTCAACTTTATTTCCTTGGCAAACCTATTTTCACAGAATTATACAACTTAAAATAATGAAAATAAAGTTTTGGAAGCGAAACATTTTTGTTTAGCATTTAACACATTCGCAAACTAAACAACAAGTTGTTTAGTTTTTCTCGAATCTTTTAACATCAGAAAACAACAAGTTTGTGAGGTGTGTTATTTGGTTGGCATTACATAACCACGATTTTCGCCCGCTACACACTTAACACATTTCAAGATGCACTTCCATTACAAGGGATGCTCAGTCACTGATATCGTCCAATGTGTCTTGTTTGAGTCTCCACATCATCCGTCGGTGATAAACAAGAAGACACATGCTGAAGTGAGAGAAGGGAAAGGATTAACCAAAATACGAATAAATAAACACATTTCTGCTTTTGAACCAAAAACGTAAATACACCGAAACGAAGCAAATAGTTGGCGCCCAAAAATGCGATGGAGAAAGGAATTCCGGCGACCCACAGACAAGCTCGCAGAAATTTGCTGGGTGGCACAGTAAGCAGCTGCAAAGCTGTCTGCAAATCTTCACCAGCTGTTCTCCGAAAAGAATTTTCCTAAAAAATCGTACATCTATTTTTTTTGGTGCAAGGGTTGGTGTGGTGCGTGGGGACAAGTAAAGAGGGGACACGCACCGATTCCCCGGAAGCCTGACCGTCGTGGGGCGCCAGAAAGCCGCCGTGCAGGTAGACAGTGCCACTGGGCGGATGGTACATCGCAGCGGCCTGCGCACTGAGCCTCGGAAGTTCGCCCAACATTCGCCACACGCCGCGCGTGTCCGACGTAAAACTGCGGGTCATGTCCAGCTCCCACACATCCCCCAGCATGCTCCCGTCCTTCGCGGACAGCCCACCGGCAAGGACGGCGCGAACCGCGCCGCTCGTGGTGGGGACTGAGGCCACGGAGGCAACAGAGCGAGACGCAGGAAAGCCGTGCTCCGAATCCGCAAACGCCGTGCCAGCCTATTCAACGCAAACAACAACAAATCAGCACCACATCAGAGCACCAAACTAGACACTTTTCGCAACATCCCTTCACACATGTGCACACACACACACACACACACACACACACACATACACACACACACGACGAATTTTCTTTCAAGCAGGAACAACAGACATAATTCTATTCTTAACAACAGAACTTAGTGAACGTGTGTGTGTGTGTGTGTGTGTGTGTGTGTGTGTGTGTGTGTGTGTGTGTGTGTGTGTGTGTGTGTGTGTGTAGGTGTGGTGGGGGGGGGAGGTGGGGGGGGGGTGAAGATGTCAATAGTAGATACAGCGGCACGCCTTTACCTTCCACCTGTTATCGCCCAGGGTGTGCATCCAAACGGTCTTCATCCACTCCTCCCCCTCAGTCTCGTCCGAACACGGGTACATAAAGTTGCCACCGATGAGGACCAGCAGCGGGACCGGGCTGGACATGTGCACCAGCGCAGCGCCGGTGTGCGGGGGCAGAGCGGCCGAGCTCCCCGCCGGCGCCAGCTCCCTCCATTCAGAGCCATCGGGGGACAGCTCCCAAGTGTCCGCGAGGCAAATCTCATTGCCGATGCCATACAGCCCCGCCGCGACACCCCCGACCACGTACACGGCGCCTGTGGTGGAGTCTGCACGGGCAGGTCAACGTGCTCAGAAGCGCAAGCTGCAAGTACTCTGTCACTGGTCACTGCCTTGAAGGGAGAGTGAGTGAATGTGTGCAAGTGAGAGTGACACAAATTTCCTACCGACGCCGTTAATTAGTAGACTCCTGAGCGGAGGAGTGCATAAGGGATGGATACCAGCACTGCTCCTCTCTCAGTCTATCTATGTGCAGAGTATGGGTCGAATGACTGTGAATGAATATGTGCTGGCGACCGAATTGTGAAAGGACTATGAATACGTGAAGTACTTTTACTACCGCAGCATGTGTGATTTATGCCGAAAGGTACGGTTCGACAGTGACCAGCTGAGTGCAATCGGGGCGGGTTATGAGCGCAGACACGCTCAGCCGGCTTTCGCCCCTCCCGTTAGTGCTAGCCCGCGAGAGCCGTGAGCGCTGGGTGGGGTGAAGAGGGTGGGAAGACAAATGGCGCGCGAGTCGGCGGGTGCCGAGTCGGCGTACAGGTTGAGAGTTTTATTCGTAGCAGGCAGGCCTCGTACGTACAGAAATCGTCGGTAATTAAAGGGGGAAACGTACTGCACCACAAAATTTGTGTGGTAGTAGCTGCTGGTGTGAAAGTGCCGTGTACGAGGGCCTCGAGTACAGGTCGGTACAGCGGAGGGGGGAAGAGGGGGCTGAGGGCTTGGGTGGGGAAGCCCGCACAGACGCGAAAAGGAGAGACTAGCGGCCACGATAAGCGGGGATGCAAAAGGCCGCGCGACTTGGGTTGGGAGGTCCAGACGGTTCGGGGGGTTGGGCCGATGGTGCTACTGACGCGATACGAATGTCGTAGTACAGTTCGGCAGAATTACCCCCCCCCCTTTCCTGACGGGGCGGTCGGTGCTTTGCGACGGGCGCACAGCACGGCCAACGGGCACAGTCCAGTACGCACGAAAAGGGCGGAAGTAAACCGATGAGCTTAATAGGCCGTGTGGATAAGGTGGGTGTTATGGTGGAGTGACAGGCAGTCAATACGGCGCCAGTAGTGAACAGGTTCGTCCGTGGGCGCCTATTTCCGGCGAGAGTGTCCGCACCGAGAGCGGAAGAATGGTGCCAACGCGCAGGCGGCCGCTGAACCTGGTACCCGCTCCATTCCAACACTGCGTCCGCTACTCCGATAGAAATGACAAGCCAGAGCAGAAAGGCTAGATGCACAGCTGCATTCCCCTGTTCGCCCAAACTCCCCATAGCTGCGGGGTGGGCTGGGGCGTGGCACGCCGCACGAAGGCGGTGAGGAGAGACGGAAAATAAATACAATGATCAAATAGGGTGCCTCGTGTTGCAGGCGCGATATTCATATTAGCGATTATATCCTTATATTGCCGGTGGCGCTCCTTACATTGCTGAGGGTGCGGGTCTCGCCTTTCTTGTACCCGTACAGTACATACTATCATATATGCTTGCTTGCAAAAATATGGTACCTGTACCTGTATACGGCTGTACCAATAATAATGATGAGGATGGTGATGATGCACAGCTAATTGTTTACATAGTCTATTTACACTTAATTACAAAGAAAGTACTGGAATCCACCAGCAAATCCAAGTGTTGTGTTTTTTCAGCGTTGCGTGGGAGTTTCTTGTGTTCTCTTATGTTTCTTCCATCTGCCAGATTTGTGCCCAATGTACTGCTTCCTTTTGCCGTGCCTTGGATTCAATTACACTCTTGTCACTTTTGCTCTTTTGCCCCCCCCCTTTTTTCCATGTCCATGTTATTCCTATAGTGCTTCTGGTTATCATTTCCCGAATCCACCACCAAAGCAAGAAGAAAAGAAAACAGGCACAAAAGCCTAAGCCCTCGGAGCAGAGAGGCAGGCAATAAAACTTGTAACACCCTTTTCAAGATATAATCATCTTGTCTTAGGCAGGATAAACAATATATATATTGGACAAGAGGGCAAGAGTGGCAAGAGGATAACGGAGCCCAAAGCACGGTAGAGAGAAGCATTACATTGTGCACAAACCTAGCATAATAAACTACGGAAACTCCTAGGCACCGCTGAAAATGCAACGCATGGAGGCGACAAGCGGCTAGAAAATTAAAAATGGAAAATATACATTGCAACATACCGAGTTAACGGCTGCTATCTTTGGGCGGACCCTTACATGCATCTAGGTCTCTTAGATTTGGGTTTGTGCGTGAACCGCCTATTCCAACCTCCTCGTTGGCAGATGAAGCGATAAGGTCACATACAACTCCACCGTCTATCGCGGATTAAGAAAACAATTAAAAATAAATCAAAACAAACAAACAACAACAATAACAACAACAACAACAAATCTCATCTTTCGCGGATGGTGGCAAAGTTCAATTAAGAACCGGCCTTAAACTACGTACAGGTAAGAGATAAGCATAGAGGGAAACCCTAACTGCCCGGCACTAATAATAACACACGTAGTCGCTACAAATAGACAATTTGTTTTTTCTTTCTTATTGTTTTGCAAACGAGTATGAAAAACAATGATGTCTCGCTATTTTCCACGATGCGCGGCCTACTCCATCCGGTGCGAAAGCACAGATCAGCCGGCATGTTCAGCTTGCGCTTTTCGAAACATGCATACCTAACCTCTACTCATGTGCGACCCCGGTCATGCCGGAGGGGGGAGGGGGGGGGGGGGGGGGGGGGGGGGGGGGGGGGGGGGGGGGGGGGGGGGGGGGGGGGGGGGGGAGACGAAAAACCCCCTCGCTCTGGTTATCGACGGTCCCGTCTCTATCTACGCAGCCCCTCGACCGAGATAAATGTTGCTCCTCCCGTCGCAGCTCCCTTCCTAGCATAAGCTCCCCTTCCCCTTCGGGGGCTACGAAGGAAAGGAATTACATAGCCTTAGACGGTGTCGGAATGGTGCTCTTATCGCCGCGCCAATTTTTTCATGTTCCCGGTCCGTCTTCGTCTCTTCTCTAACAAGTATCTTATCGTGTTGAGCCCATCCGTACCCCCCGTCTCCCGGTGGTTAACGTTGTCAAGGGTCGCCCTTATGAAAAATGTACCGTCGGAATAATTCTAAGCATACGACATGAGGGAATCATGTTGATAATTGGGTACCGAGTTACTGACCAAGGGAGGAGTTTGTTAAGCACATGGATCGAGGCGCCGTCCACAAAGAATGTGGGGTGAGGAAATAAAACTAACCAAAAACCCTCCGTAACGGATTTTTCCGGCAGCGATCGACCATGAGGACCCCCGCCGCTAGACCGCCGTGCCGCTCGTCCGCATGCAACTCTCTCCCGGCATGATTCGTGTCGTAGCGTCTCTCCATGGGAGGTTGGACGTTAGTGTATATGTGGGGCGTGGGTTCTCCTAGGGTTTAAGGTGCGAGTGTGTGTGGTCAAATCCATTGGCATATAGACACGTATCAAACCCGTGGTGCAGGTCGTGTCGGGTGGGTGCAACTTGGTTATCCACAAGTTGCCGAGAGAGTGGTTGTGTGCTTTGATTTTGCCTAGATAGGTGCGGATGCCTGATTTGCAGCGTGTTTTAAGGGTGTGTGTGATTGAGTTAAGTGTGTCGCGGTGGATATGATGTCGGTAAGCGGATGGACAATGCATGAAGCCTTGGATGAGGCGGAGCGAGCATGCACTGTCCTTAAGGGTGTGTGAGAGTTGTAGGCCGATGTCGATGCCCACGAGAGGGATATCGATTGATGGTGTGAGAGGGAGGGGTGGAGGTCACCGCCAAAATTTTGACCCGTGTGTCCGAGTCGAGGTGGGTGGCAGCCGCTCCAAGGGGGGAGGAGCCGCCTTTTTGGAGCCGTCAGTGTAAAGGAAGTCCTGCCAATCCGAAGCAAGGACGCCTTTGGTGCGGGAGTGTGCTAGTGACGTGCTCTCTCGAAGAGGGTAAGCGATGGGTAGGTGGGGCTGGGGGGTCGGTGGTAGATGCTTGAGAAGTGTGGTGAGTAAGTGTCGAAGAGGGACGGGGGTGAGAGGGTGATGGAGGGACTGGGGAGGTGAGTATTGTAGATGGATTCGATGGTGTTGTGGAGGGCGGTCATTGCTGCGTGCGAGGGCAAAGAGGAGAGTGCGGGGGGGTTGGGGACGAGGTAGATGTCTACCATCCACTCTGTGCCGAATGGTGTGGGGGTATGTGTGTGTTGGTGTGGGGACATGAAGGCGGTTGCGTCGTTGGGAAGGGTGTGAAGGTGGTGGGTGTGGGGTGAGTTGATTTATTTGGAGTGGCGGTATGGTGTGTGATAAGGCTAGGGATCAGCCATCGATGCATCGTCGATAGTATCATCATCACCTGGTGATAGTGCCATCGATGTGATAGGTTGCGACATCGACATCGACACGATGGCAGTAGTGCTCGCATCAATGCCATCAATTATCAAAACAATTGGAAAATATTGATTATCTAAGCCCGATGTATCGATATATCGTCCCAAATATCGATACATTGGCGATAATATCGGCTTAAATTGCCATCGATGTCAGCATCCCAAACTATCAACACTATAAACATCGACAATCCAAGATATCAATACCATCAACATCGACGTTTCAAAATATCATTACCATCAACATCGACAAAATTCACTTGATCCCTAGCCTTAGTGTGTGTTCCGAACGGTGGAGAATGAAGATGGTGGCGCTGGGGAAGTGTGAGGCTGTGGAGTGGGCGCTTGTGATTGCGTGTTCCATGGCGCGTCGCATGCATTCGTGCAGACTTCGGTTTGGGTATGGATGGTGTTACGAAGGGCGGACAATTGGTCCTCACGAGTAGCCCATTTGTTGCGTGTGGTGGTGGCGGGTGTGGGTGAGTGGATTTTTGAGCGGGTGCCGGGTCTTGAGATGACGTGGTAGACCTCTTTTTGGATGTGAGGTATGTAAGGCCGGAACGGAAGAGGTGGTAGAGGTGGCGGGTGTGGCGGTTAGCCTCCTCAAGCTAAACGCTAGCACAAATCGGTTCTAATCTGTCTAGTTATGTCGTTGCAAGATGGCAAGATGATGTTGTCGAGAGATGATGTTGAAAAGATGTTTCACTACTGTACTTTAGCAGTATATGTTGTAAGTGAACAATGGAATTGTTAAATGGTTTTGTCACCTCCCTCTACTGCACTGGGCTTAAATTGGTTTCTGCCTAGATAGCTTACGCATGCTTGCTTCGCTTACGTGTCAGTCGTTGGGGCTGTCTAACCGTCGTCATCTGTTCCAGAGACGCGGCATGCCTAGCATTGGGTTTCACGACGCGGCTCCTTTTGCATCGAAGAACTCGCTTAGGCGCGTCATATGGCTAGTTAGATTAATTGTGCGTACCTGTACGTACCGGGAGGTACTGGTAGTACAGTAAGCATTAGTAGCACCCTAATGAATATTGCAGTAGCGACGTACCCACGTGTGTACGCCCGTCCGATGGATGGAAAAGCACGAATTGGAATTAGTAACGAGTACATGTACAATGTCATGCAATGTACAGTTGCATGACTGTACTCGTCACACTAGTACCCTCCCCTCTTGACACATCTTTGAGGCCGCCGCGAGGCAGACCTCCGTGGTCTAAGCTCCTTTACTGAAGCAGTTACTGGGACTCAGGAATGCGCGTTGGGTAAGCGTGCATGAAATCAATGTACGCCTGAGTCTTGGCAAACTTGTGCCATTGGGGCGTCTCCAAGAAATCTTGTAACGTTGTTGTTCGGTGTACTTCGTTCAATACGTGCCAGATAGGTGGAATGTCGTCATCGCTGAAATGTGTCATGAAGAGCAGATGTTTGCCTCGTCGTCCAGGAAGCGACTTGATGCACGCAGTAGAGATGTGCGAGACAACAAACTCCTCGTCGTCTCCTTTAGGAACAGTTACCGGAACAGCTGGTCGTAGCGGAACGGTAGAGCAGGGTCGTAAATTGTTGACATGGAACACACGATGTAAGCGTACTGTCGCTAGAAGTTTTAGTCTGTAACTGTGTTTCCCAATTTGCTCCTCCACAGAAAAAGGTCCAAGCTGTCTGTCTCTGAGCTTCTGGTTCGGTTGTCCACGCAGAAAAAGGTTTGCTATGAGGACTGACACCTTGTCTCCTCTGGCAAAGTGTGGCGTTGTAGACGGTTTTGTGCGCGCTTGCATCTCGTCTTTGTGTAGCTGTAACACGGAGCGTACCAAAGTATGTACTTCCTGTAACAATCTTAACCGTTTTGCAGCGTCTTACTAAACTGGAATTGATGGTCGCATGCTGAACAACAGGTCAAGAGGCTCCTCAGGAGAGAATCCAAAATTAGCCTCAAACGGTGTGTGCTCAATTCCGAGTGCACGCGATGCGTTGTACGCAAATTCCACTTGTGGTAGTAGCGTTGTCCAATCAGAGCCATCATAGCAACAGAAGCAACGAAGAAGCTTCTAAAACGTGTTGTTCACGCGTTTTGTCAGTCCGTCTGTTTCTGGATATCGATTGGAAGACATGTTCCTGCGCGTTCCAAGGCGTCGCCAAAGTGTCTGCCAGAAGGCACTGACGAATTTCGAGTCGCGATCGCTGACCAGCAAACGGGGTAGTCCATGTAAGCGGTAGACTCCCTATAAAAACAAAGTTGCAGTTTTTTCGGCAGTAACAGTCTCTGTACACGGCAGAAAATGGGCCATTCGAGTTAGATGGTCTATTACAATCAGCACACTGTTAGAGCCATTGCTCTCAGGCAAGTGTGTCAAGTAGTCAAGACCAACTGTATGCCACGGTGTGGGTGGAACAGATAGTGGGTAAAGAGTCGCATCCATCCGCGGTCGAATCTTTGCTCGTCGACATACGACGCAGCGTTCACAAAAATCTTTCACATCTTGGCGAATTCGTTTCCACCAGAATCTATCGAGTGCTTTAGCAAGAGTGCTAGCGACTCCTTTGGGACCGGCTGACGAACTTTCGTGCAACTCTTTGATCAATCTCAGTCGGAGCTCAGAGTTCTGTGGAATACAGAGGCGATCGAGACGCCAAAAATATCCGTCTCTGGCTTCAATCCGGCGGTCTTTCGTCCCCTCACCCTAGTCCCCATAAAACGAGTCTTGGGAGTACCCCTCGCGAATGAGATCAGCGAACTCATGGCTCAGCTGCGACGCGTTAACAGTCAGTAAATTTAATTGTGCGTCTTCAAACAGCAGCTGGGACTTCCGTCGTAATTCTCGATCTGACGGAACCTCGCCATCCCAAAATAACGGAACTGTGTCATGAGGTACGAAGTCTTGACGCCGGCTTAACGGGTCAGCTTCGTTCAGAGCTCCCTTGCGATATGCAAGTGTCATCGAGCCCACAAACGGTTGCAAAATTCAATTCCCGCGGGTATCTTGCTTGCCGCTTGTTCAGCATGTTGTTCGGTTGCCTGAGCAGATGTCGTAGTGTGTCGTGGTCTGTTACGACAAGGAACTTAGAGCATCCTTCAAGATAGCACCTCCAATGCTTGACAGCTTCGCATACGGGTAAAGCTTCTAAGTCGTACGCAGAGTAAGTGTTACCACGCTCGGTTGGATTCAGCTTACGCGCCCAGTAAGAGACTGGTTGAAGACCTCCTCCTTGGTCTTGCAACATGACTGCTGCAATCCCCACCGGTGAAGCAGCATCTGTAGCCACGGTGAATGTCGCGTCCGAGCCGACCTCCGGAAGGATCAGGCATGGCGCGGAAATGAGCCGTAACTTGAGAGTCTCGAAGGCTTCCAAACAGGCAGGCGTCAACGTAACCTTCTGTGGCTGGGACTTCCGCAGTAAGTCCGTCAATGGTACCGTAAGGTCACTGAAGTGATGAATAAATCTGGCATAGAAATTGCAGAACTATACAAAACTGCGAACCTCCTTCTGCGTCTTGGGCACTGGCCAGTCTGCAACGGCCTCGACTTTCTTTGTGGAAACCGAAATTTTACCAGCTGACACAGTATAACCCAGGTACTCCATCTCTTGCAGGCCGAAGAAGCACTTCTTAAGGCGTAACTTCAAGCCCTCCTCCTTGAATCGTTGTAAAACGAGACGCAGGTGCTCAAGGTGTTCCTCCAGAGTCCGACTGTAAATACAGACGTCGTCGAGGTAGACAGTAACGAACTATGTAAAGAGTCGCGAAGTATGTCATTCATCATCCGCTGAAATGTTGGCGGCGCGTTGCACAGGCCAAACGGCATGGCGACCCATTCCATTAAGCCATTAGGTGTCTGAAATGCCGTTTTATGAATGTCATGATCACGCACTCGAAATTGCCAAAAACCAGAGGCGAGGTCGAGATGGGTGTAAAAATTCGCGTCCTTCAGTTCGTCCAGTGTGTCATCCACACGCGGAAGTGGGTAAGCATCTTTACGCGTAACCTCATTAAGGCCACGGTAGTCAATGCACAGACGTAGCGAGCCATAAGCTTTCCGCACAAAAAGAATTGGCGAGCCGAACTCATTGTAGCTTGGACGGATCATACCAGCCTCCACTGCGTCTTTGAGTTGTCGATTTAGTTCAGCGCGCTCTGCATGTGACAATCTGTTCAGCCGTTGGCGTCGCATCGGGCCAATTGTTTCAATGGGATGATCCCACTCTCGGCTTACATGTGGAGAGTCGACATGTTGCAGCAACTCCGGGAAGTCATCGTAGAGTAACGACCGGAAGTTGATACGTTGTTATGCAGTTAACTCCTCACCAGTGTGAAAGTCGGTTGGTTGTTCAGAGGCTGGCGTAAGTTTAATGACGAAAAATTCAGCATGACGTCCCTTGTTGCGGCGCGTCTTGCGCATGAGTTTCTGAACTTTAGTAGATGACAGCAGCAAACACTCAGGGCGTCGTTCCTCGAGTGTAGTATCCATTGTTGTGCCGTTCATTAGCGTAAAAACTCGGGTTGAACCAAATTGTAAAGAGGCCTGTTCGTCATCAAGCCATGGTAAACTCAGGATTAAATTAGCAGCACGTAAATCATGTAAGACATAAAAAGACCGGTGAAATTCGTGTCGAGCCAGCTCAAAAGTAACATCACGGACTGTCGAAGAAGTCACTCGTTGTCCGTTGGCGAGTCGAACATGGGTCTTAGTCACAGACTTTCGAGTCTGTAAAGCAAAGCGTCGTACGAAGTCCTCAGATACGAAATCAAGCGTCGCAGCGCAGTCCACTAATCCAGAAATTTGGTGTCCGCCATCAGGATTTTTCGCAGTCAGCTCAGTTCGAATTAACGGGCGAGCTTCCGTGAGGTCAGTCAATAGGGTTGTAGCTGGCGGAGAAAATTGTCGCACCGTAGCGATGGACTGTTCCGCGTCGCCAGAAGGTACATGTACCGAGGTGGGTTGGTCAGATGCTGTAGGCGATGTCAAATCGTAAAACGCACAATCTGCGTCGACTAACCACAACTGTACAGGCCAAGGAGCTGGAGCAACCACCTCCTGTTGCGTTGGGTTCTCCAGTGACTGGCGGGTAAAAAGCTGTGTCCGCGCTGGGAATTCTTGGTAGAGTTTCCATTGCTAGTCAAAGGAGTAAATTTCGCCCATTTCGGTAGTACAAAAACAGCCATCGTAGATGTCGGAGATGTTCGACGACAATCCTCAAAATGTTGTGCAATCTGCTCAGCCAACTCCTAGGGTAGATTTATGAACCCCCGTTCTCCTGACAAGTCCCTCTCAAGAATCGAGTCACTCGGCGAACAGCGAGGTAAGTCACAGTGCGAGTTTAGACCTTCATCATCGGCACATCCCTCCAATGTGAAGTTGAATTGTGCATGCAGAGGGTCAAAGCCAGAGTCAACGAGTTTCCAATCAATCAAACGTATGGTTACAGGTTTACGACTCCGTCTCTGCTATTTCTGACAACGACGACCTGCTACAAGAGTTGCATGTGTCGCGACTGTAGTCGATGGAGATGCCGAAGGCGTGTCGACAACCTCTGTCGCTAACAGTGTCTCCGAACGAGCAGTAGCTTTAGCCGGCTGCTCCAGTTCGCAGGTAGAACAGCCTTGCCACCATCATTGCTTCTTAGATTGCGGTGCCTCCATAGGTGCCTTGCCCTTCAATTCAGGGCATTGAAACAAGCGGTGTCCCTTCTTGTGGCACTTGAAGCAGAGACCTTCCTCCATGTGCCTCTTGCGCTCCTCGGATGTCATTGCATTTGCGATTGCATTGAAGTCAATACGGCCAGTGTTTGAAGATGGTTTACCTCGACCACCACCTTGATTGCCTCCGCGTCCACGGCTTCGATCACGGCCACCACCATTGCGCTTCCATATCTTAGAGGCTCCGACGAGGGGGTCGTCAGAGTTGCGCTTCCTTGTGGGTTGAGCAGACGGGCCAGCTGAAGACCGCATGCTACCGAGTTTCGGTGAATCCGTTACGACGTCATTCAGGAAATTCTGCACCTCCACCAGAGTGACGTTGTAACCCCTCTGAGCTCGGTGTGACTTCGCTTGATTCTTCAACGTCGAATTTGCTAGGCCGTTGATAAAGCGCACGCACTGCACATCAGCCGTTAGGTTCTGACGTGACCGACGTATGAAGTCGTTGTACTGTTTGGTGTAGACGGCGTAACTCATCATGTTGCTTAGCGTAAGGTTGAGCAAAGCGCTAATAGCGTCATCTTGGATGTTCGGGAGAAACGTAGTCTTGCGTAACTCCGCGACAAGCATGTCACAGGTAGACGGAATAGCAGCTTGGTTTTTACGGTTCAGCCACCACTCATTCAAATGTCCTGAGAACTGTGACGTAAGCTAGATAACCGAGTCGTACGAATCAGCCGTAATGCCAAGTAAGAGAAAACGCTGAGGCTGTGCCTCGAGCCAATCCTCCAACTCAAGAGCGTTGTTACCAAACTGAATCGGGGAGTTAATCGCAGCCTTACGCTGCGTCTCCGTAAGGGTCACAAGTAGTCCAGCCAGGTTCCGTGTAGGCATCGGCAGTCCCACACGTAAATCCGTCGGCGTTTCACCACATAGCCGATTAATGTGTCCACGGCGCCCGCCGGCGGCGCAGCGGCGGCGGCCCCGGAGGGGGGTGCGATCGCAGGCCCGTCAGCATCCCCTCACCTCCCCGTGGTGGGCGCTGGAAACCCCGTAGCCGTGCCAGGCCTGGCACGGTAGGGGGCTAAGAGGGCCGACAGCTCGATCCGTGGGATCAGCAGCTGTCGGGAAAGCCCTGTACAAAGGGCTTTTGAAAAAATAATTTCTACCGGCGCCAAGATCTCCCGCTCGGCCCGTCCGATATGTTTTTTCGCGTACATATACTCCTAGATACAGCCTTACTTTGAGGGGTGGGGCCTGTACTACGGCAGCGTTTGATGGCGAGGAGGGTACGGCCGGATCAACGGTGGGAGGCGGGTGTTGGAGCTGGTGGCGGCCAGCCGGGAAGCAACGCCAGGAAAGGGCGCTCGCTAGCCGTCGACCAGCCATGTGCCGGTCGAACCTTGCCGAGGGGTGAGGCAAGACATGGCACAGGCCGGTGGCTAGTCGCAGATGGAGGAGCGGCTATATGAGGCTGCGGCGATCCTCAGGATCAGCCGCTGCCGGAAAGCCATGTACGGAGGGCTTTTTTCGGATACTAAAAAACAATGTCCGTACCCGGCGTCGAGTTAGTTGGGGAGCAGCACCAGGGTAGGGCACTCACTAGCGCGCCGCTACGTCGTCCAACATCATCTCCCGGGGGGAGGAGTTAGCTGGGACGGCAAGGAGGACGGCCGCGACTGGAGGAGCGACACGATCTGGCGGCGACGACCCTTTGGGTCGGCACCGCCGGAAAACCCGGCACGGAGGGTTTTGTTTAATTCCGGGCGCCCGCGGCCCGCCGGATCCGGCTACGGTGACCTGCCCCCCCCCCTCTTCGACACCCACTACCCCGACAGACCTTCACACTCCTAGGGGTCTTTGAGCGTGGGCCCGGGTGAGCGCGGAGGCCCCCGCTCAAGAAAAGGCTGCTCGGTGGACGCGCGATCAGAGGGGAGAGGGTACGGCCACATGCCGGAAAACCGACAGGTACCCGGGTACCAGACAGAGAAGAAACCGGGGAAATGAGCGGGGAAAATTCAGGCGCGGAGGCAGGAGCGCTAGTTTTTTCTATGTCTGTGTGTCTCGGTCCCCCCCACATGTCCTCGAGGTGATGGGGGACCTCGACACGGAGGACCGCCGCGTCGGTGGACGCGGCAAGACCTTGGGGCGGGGTTTACGGGATGGAGCGGCGGGATCGACGAGCGACCGCGCGAGGAGGTTTTTTTTGCCAGCCTTTCCCCTCCTACCTTCGGCAAGACCGAAGTCACGCGGGAGCTAGATTAGGCTGGCCCGTCGTCCCTCCCGAACGCCGACCGGCCTAGGCCGGTCGACACCCCGGTTCGGTGGGAGCGGGCAGTGCATCGTGAAGGTCGAGCAGCAGTTTAGTTTTGCATTTCTAGACAAGTGGATTTATTTTTAGATCTGTTTTTCTTGATTACAAAATTATTACGATGTTACTGCTTAGGTGGGGGGACTGTGGCAATTACTGCGGTTGCTTACAGTTATATAACTCCCGAGGAATATCGTGAAGGTCGAGCAGCAGTTTAGTTTTGCATTTCTAGACAAGTGGATTTATTTTTAGATCTGTTTTTCTTGATTACAAAATTATTACGATGTTACTGCTTAGGTGGGGGGACTGTGGCAATTACTGCGGTTACTTACAGTTATATAACTCCCGAGGAACGTCGACACACATTGCAGATAGGCGTGTCGATAAGAAATGTACCTTGTCGGAGAGACCCGGGCCCAACTTGCTAATAAGTCATGTATGGCGAAGTAGAGTGGCCCGTGAGACAGCAGCCGGTCCAGTTTGCCGGGACATGTTGTAAACAATTTCAATTTCAATAATGTGTCCACGAATCAGCAGCCAGACAGGATCAGAGTCGACCGACGTAAACCGAGAGTACATGAAGAACTGTCTTGGAATTGTCGTGTCGTCATGATGGAGTGTCTGAGACGAATAGTTTGCACGACGAAAAGTCTCCCATTGAGTCACGTAACCGAAGTGAAGTAACTCGCTCTTATGTTTCATAGCACGAAGTAACCCCGTCTGAGCGGGCGTAAGATTCAGACCTTCGATGTCAAGCGTTTCCGGGACGACGTAACAACCATCCGGATTAATCGTAGACTGGGCAGTAACAACCTGCTCAAGCTGAGCAGGAGTACGTAAGCGACTCGTTGCGAACGGAACAGGAACATAAGCCGAGTACACGTAAACAATATGCTGTCCTTAAGGTAACGCAACTCGAACACGTGCGTCACTCAATAGCGTCAAGTCATCCGGTGTCAAAGTTAGGCCGGTGTCCTCGTGTAACTCACGAACGGCAGCATCAATAGGCGCTTCATTAGCTGTGATTGAGCCAGCCGGGAACCAAGTTTTACCGGTACGAGGCTCACGTTGTAACACCCGCTTCACGTTCAACAATTTAGTCCCTCCAACATGAATTACGAGTACCACGAAACGTCCAGGTCCAACTGAAGCCATATCGAGTCAATCAAGCAACGTCGAGCGAATCAAATGGAAGCGAAAACGTGCGTCGACCAAAGAGCTCCGAAACCTGCGTGGCGGTTAGCCTCCTCAAGCTAAACGCTAGCACAAATCAGTTCTAATCTGTCTAGTTATGTCGTTGCAAGATGGCAAGATGATGTTGTCGAGAGATGATGTTGAAAAGATGTTTCACTGCTGTACTTTAGCAGTATATGTTATAAGTGAACAATGGAATTGTTAAATGGTTTTGTCACCTCCCTCTACTGCACTGGGCTTAAATTGGTTTCTGCCTAGATAGCTTACGCATGCTTGCTTCGCTTACGTGTCAGTCGTTGGGGCTGTCTAACCGTCGTCATCTGTTCCAGAGACGCGGCATGCCTAGCATTGGGTTTCACGACGCGGCTCCTTTTGCATCGAAAAACTCGCTTAGGCGCGTCATATGGCTAGTTAGATTAACTGTGCGTACCTGTACGTACCGGGAGGTACTGGTAGTACAGTAAGCATTAGCACCCTAATGAATATTGCAGTAGCGACGTACCCACGTGTGTACGTCCGTCCGATGGAAAAGCACGAATTGGAATTAGAAACGAGTACATGTACAATGTCATGCAATGTACAGTTGCATGACTGTACTCGTCACACGGGTGCGGGGGCCGGAGAGGGTTGTGACTGCGCGCCCGTCGGGGGTGCAAAGGATTGTTGTGTCATGGAGGGTGGGGTGGGTGTATATGGCGAAGTGGCATGTGGGGAGCATTTCGAGGTAAGGGTTGATGGGGTCATGATTGAAGGATAAAAGGGGGTGCGTCCATGGCGTAGGACCGGGGTTGGGTAGGGTGGGGGGTGTGGATGGGACAAAGCCGTTGTTGAAGGTCGTGAGGGCAGTGGGGCCATAGTGGGTGTAACTAATGGTGTCGTGAAGATGCAGGCATGGGTCCCACTTGACTTCGATAAGGCGAGTGAGGTCGTGCGTTTGGCCGCGTTCGCACCAATCGCAATGCCACGTGACGGGTCCGTGGGCGGGGCGGAAATGAGAGTGGACGGCAAGGAGCGGACATGTGGAGCATGATGAAGTGGGTTATGAGTGAAAGGGGTCATAGCAGATAGAGCAAAGGGAGGGGGAGGGGTGGGGAGACAAACCGAGGTGGGGGGGGGGATATGAGGCTGAAGCCGTCATCGAGTTAATGTTGGATGTCCCATTCCGCGAGGTGTCCAGGGGCCCATTCGACCATGTATTGTATCTCGCCATATTCAGTGTCCTTATGTGTGGATATTATGCGTGTGACGTCACATGGAGGGTAGGGGTTGTCTAAGGGGGGGAGGCATGACATCAAGCATCACTACATTCGAGAGCTAGTGGATGCAAAGACAGTCGAGGTTGTGTCTGTGAGCACGGCATACATGTTTGCCGATGGATTGACGACGAAGACATAACTTGAGTCGAAGCTCACCATGATCTTCAAGCGATGCATAGGAGCGGCTCCGGATGGTGGATAGTATTATTCATATTGCTGCCAATAATCTAGAGGGGCTAACATCGTAGTGCACCATTTCAATAGATGTACGTTCACGGTTGTGAACGTTAGTATTGAATACGGCTTATACAGATAAACTAGTCATGAGCAACAATTGTCGCTATTGTTTTTATTTTTGTTGTTAAGGTACCATCGCTCCGCACCTCGGCTCTCGCACTTGTCGACTCACCCTCACACTCACAAGCACCTCCGATAAGAATCTTGTACATGGCGAGCCTTAGTTGGAGACATGCGGTGACTCCCGAGGGACGCTTGAATTTACTATTTGGGTTGGTATCATGTTCAATACAGAATTTTGAGCATTCGTACGTCAGTACACCGTAGTTGTACTGTATCGGCCGGCGGAACCGCGCTTTTGTGCCATCAGTCATCGCTATATCATAAATTACTGAAATCTATTGTACGAACGGGGGGGAAATCTTATTTGTTTCGAATATCAACAGTACATCAATATTTACATGTCCTTTTGTTTTAATATTTTAAGCGGTATTTAACTCCATTGCCATCGTTGCTTGGAGATTACAAATGCATCCAAACAAGAGTGATGGTGGCAGAGTTGCATCACGTATGATGGAGGAGCTGCAAACTACTATGACAGCGCCCATCTTGCACCGCTAGCTTTAAATGAAGGTTTGCCTTCTACTTCAATAGTGCCTTTTGTCTACTCAATGACAATAGGGGGCCATGCAATTTCTAACGCCGATCGTCGTCAATTGAGTAAGTGAGGGTAAGTTGAGTAGTAGACACCTAAAACTCAAGTTTTACTCGGTCGGTCTTTCGGTCATTCGGTCATTCGGTCTTTCCTCTTTTGCATGAACATTTAACTTTCACCTTGGAGGGGTGTGTTAATGACGAGGGTTTGAATGTGCGCTTACTAGACTTACCTCGTGATTTTTTGCCAACCGACTCAATTTCGGACCGAATTTTGTGTGGCGAAAGGCTTCTAATTAACTAACCCACCATTGCATGGGAGCATGCGGTGTTGAAAGAGTACCGTAGCGCCGGCGCGGTGCCGGCGTCCCGCGTACACAATGGATTTGGGGTTATTTCGGGAGCCCGGATGTATGTAAGAATTCTCCTTTGGCGTTGGTGTTGCGGGACTCTGGGAGTGAAGAACGCATTCATTCTACCATGCTTGCATGTTACAGGAAGGATTTTAGTTGGTGAAACTCTAATTGTCCAACACTAGATTCAACGTTGGGTTAGCATAGTACGGTACGGCAAGCTTCCGTATCAATCTCGTCAATTAAAGATCAAGCATTAACTCTAACGCATCAAACTTTGATGCTTCATCCGTTTTGTTATTCTTCAAATTCGCGGACGCATCGATTAAGTAGGATATACTAACTCGTGGATACATCGATTAAATGAACAATTAATTCGTGGATGCATCACCTTAATGGGGCACTATGTCGTGGACGCATTGATTATATAGGGCAATAATAATTCATGGACGCATCGATTAAGTAGGGCCCTTATCCATGGATGCGGGTAGTGCGGGGCGAATGCATTGATGTAGGAACATCTGTCTCCGCCTCACACATACAATTTTCATGAAACGATGAGCCACATTATCACCGGTCTATCGGATGGTAGTTGTGTCTATAGTTTAATCGTGATTGTATTGCTATTGACTTCTAGCGTTATCTTACTAAAGTTTCTGAAATTAGATGCATCGATGCGACCGATGTCCTGGAATTGTATATGTAATTCGTTGTACGTCGTTAGAATACATAACTAATTCATGGATGCATTGATTAATTAGGGTACTAATTCATGGATGCATCGAGACAAATGACACTAATTCATGAACAAATTGATTAATGAGGGCACTAATTCATGGATGCGTTGATGCGGGCGATGCGACACATGCATCATGATCCCACGAATACATTGATGTTTGATGCGGAAGCTTACGGTACAATTGTCGTACAATGGTACGTTGTGCACTCATACCAGCGTCGCCTAGCTCGGAGCATGATGTGACGAGTGTTGTCTTGTACGTTACAAGACATTGCACAAGTCCTCGTTACTAATTTGATAAGCAATTTTCCATCGGAAAGACGTACAACACGGTTATGTCGCCGCTGCAACTTAGCGAGTGTATTGATATGTACTATATTACTATTACCTCCCGGTACGTAGACTCGTAGAGGTACGCACAATTATTCTAATTAGCTACATTACGCGCTAGTCTGATTTCCCGAAACAAACGAGCTGCGTCCCTCGTCTGTTCACACATTACGAGAGCACTAGCGTTTGGCACGAGGGCCATACGAGAATACGCAAGGTAGCTAGGCTGAACCTATTTAAACCTAGTGCAGTGGAGGGAGGTGACATAACCATTTGACCATTCCTTTGCTTAATTACAATCTAATGTTTAAAAATCAGACATCTTCCATCTCTCTCCATATGCACTTCCACCGCCTTCAGAAGAAGCAAGCAAGAACATATTTGTGTTAGCAATTAGCTCTCAAAAGGCAAATTGCCACACTAGTTTCGGAGCTGTTGATCTCCACACGCTTTTATTATTGCTTGATTTTTCGACGTCGTTAGTTTGATTCAACATGGCTCCCCTTGTTCCCGGACATTACGTGGTTTTCGTAATGCCTATCGGAGGTTCGAAAGCTTCCGACATCAAGCTTATGTTACAACAGTGTGAAGGATTTGGCCGCGGTGGTGGTCGAGGTCGTGGCAGCCGTGGTGGCAAAGGTCGTTTACCTTCGAACATTGGCCGAATTGATTTCAATGCTATCGCTAGAGATCTTACTCGTGAGGAGCGTAAACGGCACCATGAGGAGGGACTTTGCTTCAAGTGTCACAAAAAGAACACCGTGTCTTCCAATGCCCCGAGTTAACGGGCACAACTGCATTCGACACTCCCAACAAGCATAATTATGGTGGCAAGGCTGCCCTTCGGACGAGATGGAGCACGTGGCTACATTTTTTGCCATCCTGAAACAATGTTAGAGACAAAGGTGCAAGAAATACCTTTGACACCCCCGTCGACTACTGGTGTGACACATGCTACGCAAGTAGGAGGTCGTCGGGGTCGTCAAAGCAAGCATAGAGATAGTCGTAGACATGTAACAACGAGGCGTTCGATTGATTGGAATATGGTTTACTCTTTTTTGAGCCTCTGCACGCACGATTTGACTTCATTCTTAAAGGTTGTGCAGACAACGAGAGTCTTAACTCGCACGGTGACTTACCTCATTGTTCGCCGAGTGACTTTGTGCTAGAGAGAGAGCAAAGTGGGGAGCGTGTGTTCTTCAATCCACCGTGAGAGTTAGCAAACCAAATTGCACGCTACTTTGAGAGTTGTAGACGTACAACTTATATATCTGTGGTTGGTTGTGCTTGTTCTTCGTAAGTGGGCTAAAATCAACGACCTCAATCGACAATGAAAATTGTGCCAAGAAAACCCGGCCATGACACAGTTGTTCACTCGCATGTCAGCTGACGACCCCACCAAGCACGAGGTCGTGGCGCTTCCTCCATGGCCAGTGCACTTGTGATTAGTCGACGCTGATTGTGAATTCTACGACTTAGCCCCGACTCAGCCCCGATACATGTTGAACCCCCATCGCTACATGTACCATGGTTAAACAAGCGGCAAGCTCGTTACCTGAGGGACTTGGGCAAGAGAGCCGTGAGCGAGGCCGATCCGTAAAGTCAGTGACCAGACTTCGTACCTCATGGAACCGTTCATAGATTTGGGGATGGCGAGGTTCCGTCAGATGCAGATTTACGACTGAAGTCCGAGCCGCCGTTACAAGATGTGCAGTCAAACTTAATGATTGGTAACGCATTGCGGTTGAGCCATGAGTTCGCTGATCTCATTCGCGAGGGGCACTCCTAACACTCGTTTTATGAGGACGAGGGTGAGTGGACAAAAAACAGTCGGATAGAAGCCAAAGTTGGGTACTTTTGGCGTCTCGATCGCCTTCGTATCCCGCGGAACCCAAAGCTCCGACTACTGAGATTGGTCTATGAACCGCACGAAAATCAGTCAGTTGGTCACGTAGGAGTTGCTGGCACTCTTGCCAAAGCGCTCAACTAATTCTGGTGGAAACGAATTCGCCAACATGTGAATGCTTTTTGCGAGTGATGCGTCGTGTGTCGACGAGCTAAGATTCAACCACAGATGGCTGCGTCTCTTTACCCTTTGCTTATTCTACCTAGAAGACCGTGGCACACATTTTTTGTTGACTATTTGACACACTTGCAAGTGAGCAATAGCTTGGCGAGTGTGTTGGCTGTAATCGGCCGTCTGACTCGAACGGCCCATTTTCTGCCGTCTACAAAGAGCGTGACCGCAGCGGAAACTGCTAATTTGTTTATACAAGGAGTATACCGATTACACGGATTGCCTTGAGTATTGGTCAATGACCGCGACCCGAAATTATTTAGTGGCTTCTCGCAAACGCTTTGGAGACGTCTAGGAACGCGACTCAATATGTCTTTAAGTCGATACTCGGAAACGAACGGACTAGCGGAGCGCGTCAAAACCACATTTCAACAACTTCTCCGCTGTTTTTGCTGCTACGATGGCTCAATTGGACAGACCTATTGCATCAAGTGGAATTTGCTTACAACCCCACTCGTTCGCTCGGTTTCTCGGAATTGCGGACACTCCCTTCGAGGCTAATCTTGGCTTCTCACCCGACCTCTTGTTCGGCATGCGCAAGAAGTGCAAGAGCGGTTGAAATCGTTACATGAGGTACACGCTCTGGTACGCACGGTGTTACAGCTGCGGAAGGATGAAATGCAAGCTCGTTTAGAACCGTCGACAGCCCTGCACTGAATACGAGGAGACAAGGTTTTGGTCGTAACAATAATAAATATCTTCAATGTAATCCTACTACATTAATTTGCTAAGATCTATGTGTGTGTGTGTGTGTGTGTGTGTGTGTGTGGGTGGGTGTGTGTGTGTGTGTGTGGGTGTGTGTGTGTGTATGTCTGTGTGTCTTTGTGTGTGTGTGTTTCTGTGTGAAAAATAAGTAGTACGACTATGGGCCTCCCTGGACTATCTTAATGTTTACAAAATTACACAGTGAGACACATAAGGTTTGTGTATATATGATTACAAAAATACAAATAACGACAGGCCACTCGTAAAGTAATAAGTTGTAAAGTACTGTAATACTAGTAATGGTACGCATATTGAAATTGAAATTGTTCACAACATGTGCCCGACCGACTGCTGTCTCTCGGGCCACTCTACTTCGCCATACAGGACTTATTAGCAAGTTGGGCCCGGGTCTCTTCGACCAGGTACACCTATCGACACACCTAGCTTCACTGTGTGTCGGCGTTCCTCGGGAGTTAAAAAACTGTAAGCAACCGCAGTAATTGCCTCAGTCCCCCCGCCTAAGCAGTAACAGCGTAATAATTTTGTAATCAAGAAAAACAGATCTAAAAATAAATCCACTTGTCGAGAAATGCAAAACTAAACTGCTGCTCGACCTTCACGATGCTCGGCCCGCTCCCACCGAACCGGGGTGCCGACCGGCCGAGGCCGGTCGGCGTTCGGGAGGGACGACGGGCCAGCCTAATCTAGCTCCCGCGTGACTTCGGTCTTGCCGAAGATAGGAGGGGAAAGGCTGGCAAAAAACCCCTCCTCGCACGGTCGCTCGTCGATCCCGCCGCCCCATCCCGTAAGCCCCGCCAAGGTCGCCGCCGCATCCGCCGACGCGACGGTCCTCCTTGTCGAGGTCCCCCGTCACCTCCAGGGCAGGTGGGGGGGACCGAGACACATAGACATAGAAAAAATGGGCGCTCCTGCCTCCGCACCTGAATTTTCCCCGCTCATTTCCCCGGTTTTTTTCTCTGTCTGGTACCCGGGTACCTGTCAGGTAGTCCGGCCTGCGTCCGTACTCGGTACTCGTGGTACCCTCACCCGAGTACCATACAATTGCAGGAGAGCCGAGAAGCAAGCAGTAAGCCGCCATCCGGGGTGGTTAGACCTCAGCTAAAAGCGGTTGTTGTCGGTGGAGTTTGTCGAATTAAGCCCGTAAACTCCCGGGAAATTGTCTGAACTACACACGTCATTCTGAGCGCCACGCTTGGGCATTGCTCAAGCGCTCATACCAAGCTGCATACTTCTCTGTGTTCCACATAACCGTATTTTTGGGGGCTTTTTGGAGGGGGTTTGGAGGCGTGGGTGCCGTGTTCAATGCGCGAGGTTTGGTTTGCGGGTGTGTGAATAGAGCACGGATGTTCACGCCGCTGGCACGGGTGATTTTTTGGAAAGCAAGCGAGCAAAAACGCACATGACGCAGGTTTGGATAAACACTGCACGCTGTAAACATGCGAGGGCGATTGGCTTAGGGGAGGGGCGAGGTCCAACTTGGCCTTTAAGGACGCATCACGTTGACGGTGGTGTTTGGAATGCTTGGGTATGTGCTTGTGCCAACCACACCCACCCCACGCGTGGCACGCGTCGGGAATTAGGCTCGGAGCTCAATAGGAATGAAGAATTGGTAGACATATATCGACAAACCCCGCACAAATCGTCTCAGGAGGTGAGCCGACTTGGATGGGTGTTACTTGGCACTGCGGCTCAGCTGTGCCGGAATAATTCGTAAACTAAAATAAATCATACCAAATTTATTTGTGAGAGTTAGAGCTCAAAAGTAGATGCGTTCGACGCGCATTGAAAAGCCGCGTCCAACGGTACCTGTTACAAGAAGTTTTGACTATAAATGAGTAAGTTATGACCGCTTGAACATTGTGGCCGAAAGCGGCTTGCCCTTGGGTTGTGCGCATATCGGTGGTAAGTCTACATACGCGATTTCTTGCGTTTCCCCCACAGCGGCCTGCCCAAAACCTCCTCCCTCCGTCGCCTATGCATTGTATTTGCGCGACCGTCGCATCAGCGTTCATATTGCGGCGTTGTGCGCCCGTTACTCTTTTCGTCTACCAAGCACGGCGACTGTTTGAAAGAGCGTGCCGCACGGGTGCGGGCGCGATAACCCCAAGTACACATGCCCGGCAGTGTTCGAACTCTAGCCCCTCGCAGTTGTCGGTGCATTCCATTTTGCGCGCAAAAGCATTGCCTGGGATTTCAGGATATTTGGCAATAAAATCGACGCATGATTACATTTTCTGCTTGCGAAGGTGCGAAATCTTGTCCGGACTTTTGTGGAGGAGTGTATGAAAAACTCGTTTGCGCTTATGGGCGATCCACACATAGCATATTGCTTCATTCGTTTGGAACGACCGACAGTCACCTTGCGTGCATCGGCTCGTGCTGAGACGTGTTCTGTGTAAACGCGAGAATATGGCTGAAAGGGAGCGCCAGTTCAAACGCAGATCGAGTGGAGGGTGGCGGGGCGGCGCTCGAGGAGGGTATCAACACGGCGGTTCGTCCGATGGCGGCGTTTCGTGGAGCGACCGACGCGAGCGGGAAGTGAACCGCGGTGCTGTTACCAATACGGGTATAGAACAAGGTCAACCCACGCGCGGTCGCCGGCCTGGGCGGCGAGGAGGACGGGGTGGAAGGGGTCCGCCTGGGCAAAGCAGTGGCGGCTATGGTCGTTGGCTTACCTCTTCGCCGTCTAACCCGGACCATGTCCACGGTCAGCGGCGCTGGCTCCACGTGCAGGTCCGGCCTGGCATTTACCCCTGACAACCGCCGCCACTCCGTCATCCTACTTGTCGACCCTGGCCAGTCTCACATATGAATGAATCGCCTCCGAATGACCACCCTAAATCTCCCACTGCTGCACTGATGCCGCGTCGCTTTCTCCTAGGGGGTTCCACAGAACGCCAACGGCGTCCGGCTGCGAGTGATGACGTACAATATACTGGCTGACTACCTCGTAAGCTTCGCCCTCGACGACTACTGTGCACGGAGTGTAGTGATAGTACCCTTACCAATATGCCGATTCTGACGGCGAGAAAATCCCCTGACGACGACGACCGCACGGAAACGATGGTTCGCGCCCGTGTTAGGTGCACAAGCACCAGCGGGAGCTGTACAGCCGAGTGCCGGGACGGTACCTGGACTGGCGCTACCGCTGCGAGCTGCTGGTGGAGGAGATCCTGTTCCACTCGCCGGACGTGCTCTGCCTTCAGGAGGTGGACCATATGGAGCAGCTGCGCAGCAAACTCGCGCCGCACGGGTGCCCGCCCACTCGCCCCCGCTGCTGTAAGCACTCTGGTATAAGCACGTTCGGTCTGTCTATGCGTGTGCCAATTATTCACACACATAATGTGGGTCTTCAGGGTTTCAGGTTTTTGGGTTTTTCAATCCTTGGGTGTGAAACTCTCCTTCCTTCTCCTCGCCCCTTACCTCGCAGCTACGGTGGGTGTTTCACTCAGCGCACAGGCTACAGAGAGGACGGCTGCGCTGTGTTCTGGTGCGAATCTCCACATTCGATGCCGGCATCATCATCATCCACACACACGCGCACATACACACACACACACACACACACACACACACACACACACACACACACACACACACACACGCGCGCGCGCGCACGCACGCACGCACGCACACACACACACACACACACACACACACACACACACACACACACACACACACACACACACACACACACACACACACACACGCACACACGTAGTAATGAGAACATAACATTTTTTGTCGAATTTTGTCATCATCACCATCCACATACACACATACACACACGTGTAAGGCACACACACACCCACACATACACACACACACTCGCTGAGCATACACACACACACACACACACACACACACACGCATACACACACATATACACACACACAAACGCACACATACTGCACACACACATACACACACGTGTAAGGCACAGACACACACACACGCACACACACACACACACACACACACACACACACACACACACACACACACACACACACACACACACACACACACACACACAGTTGCTGAAGGGGTGGCCGCGGGCTTGGTGCACCACAGGAAGCTCAGCGCTCTGGAGCTGATATCCACGGATGGCATTCGGTTTGAGAGCCACGGCCTGCGCGACAACGTGGCTCAGATTGTGCAGTTTCAGTGTCGGGGAACGCGCGGCGGGGCGGTGGCGCCGCAGCTGGTGGTTGCCAACACCCACTTGCTTTTCAACCCCAAGCGCGGCGACATCAAGCTAGCGCAGCTCCGCGTCCTCATCGCGCGGCTCTGCGCGCTGTTGGAGTCCAGTAAAACGCCCATCGTGTCCATCGTTGCAGGCGACTTCAACCTCGAACCAGGTGAGGTCCCATCATAATCAACAGGAAAGGGGGCAGGCTGTGGCATCTGACACCGTCGTGTGGAATATAAGAGGGTATTTAAGTGCAGCGCTGAGGATGGGTTGGTGGTGGGCACAGGCAGCGCGATTTATCGATACCTGTCCAGCGGCCGGTTGGACTGTTCCACTGAGGATAGGCGTTACCTGTCGGTGCGACGCACGATGACGCGAGGGAGTTTCTCCCACGGGCCCGGCCACATGGGCGAGAGGAACGGCTGGACGGAGGAGAACCTGGTCATTGCGATGGGGGAGGGAGAGGACGGGGAGATGGAGATTGGGGAAGAGGAGGTGGTGGTGGCAGGGGGTCGCTACCTGGTGAATCACGGGATGCAGCTTGTGAGTAGCCACGTGAGCGCGGTGGGGTGTGAGCCGGAGTTCACCACACTGCATGACCAGGCGCAGGTGACGGTGGACTACATCTGGATCACTCCGCGCTCTCAGCTGTGTCCAGACTTGCGCGAGGGGGTAGACGTGCCTCGATCAGGTGGATCTTGTGTGGCTACGGCTCGAGTTTGCGCCACGCTGCTGCCACCACCAGCCGGCCTCGTGCGCTATGGGTGCCCTTCCCCATCCCTCACACAGTCACACACACACACACGCACATGCATGCATGCATAAGCACCCACACGCATACACATGTCAACTACATAAAATACATTTTCGCGAGTACGGTTGATCACACCCACACATGCACGCTTAAATGTGGGGAGGGACACGCGTACACGCACACATGCACGTACGGAAGCACAAGCACAAATAGGCGTAGGCGCCTGATACTGCATGCATGGGTAAAGGAATACGCGCACGAATATGCTCACGCACAAACATGTGCGCACGTGCAGGATATGAACACACGCATATATATGCACGGGTATTCACATGCATGAAGACAAGTGAACAAAGTAACGAACAAACATGCGCGTGCAGTCGTAGGAAATCATACAGCTAAGCACATACACACACATAATCTGTACGCAGCGCCAGCCAGTGCCCAGCCACCGACACCATTGCACACTCACCTTCACCCACAATTGCAACTTGAATATTTATTTTTCTTCGGCCATGTCGTGTTGGTTTCAAGTGCTATTTTGTCCCTATGCATGTTGCAGGTTGCCAAGCAAGCTGATGGGCAGTGACCACGTGTCGCAGCTGAGCGACATCTTCCTGGAAGTCACCTCCGTGTGACACACATCAAATAATCTGGTCGTGGATGTGCAGGAATTCGGTAGCAGCGAAGGCATATTTACATAATCACCCGCAGCGACGGTCAGTGTGCGTAAAATCGCAACACCGAATACCCAACACGCATCAACTTGCAATAAATATGGAAACCATGTCCCACACAACTATATAAATTCCTGGCGTCTCCCTCTTACTCTCGTTGGCAATTAAAAGCTCGGTTTATCTGACGCTAATCAGTACCCGGCACTACAGTCAAAAGCGAGGCTAATTCAGGACCAACATAAGCGCCAGAAGGGCAGAGAGGAGAAGTGAGATGGGGGCAGTCAGAGCAGAGAGCCCGGCGCCGGAGTCCTGGCTTGGGGCTGACCCACCGTCCTCACACGAAATCTGTAAAACACAGGCACCAGGCAAATGCGGTCATCGCTGTCCATACCGCAGCCGTACGCTGCCTCTCTGCATCATCGCTATTTGTTTATTTATTTATAGCATAGCATAGCTATGTACTTACTATACCATAAAAAGTTCGAGACAGCGGGCGAGAGAGAGAGGTAGGCACGGTAGTGTGGCATTTGCGGGTGTGGGTGTGTTGTAGGCGATGATGGCTGACCTTGAGGGTGGAGAGGGTTCCGGAGACAGCGCCTGCGACCATGAGGTGCCCGTTGGTGTCGTCCATTGCGACGTACTTCATTGACTCGGGGTCAATCACCCCGAGCGCGCGCTCCGCGTGCAGCGCCTCCCACGTCGTGTTGCCCTGCCCGGTGGGGTTGGCCAGCGGCACCTGCTCCAACATCACCGGCGCCGCGGGGTCGGTGATGTCGTAGATGGTGAGGGCGGAGGAGCGCTCGTTGCCGACGAACAACAGGTGAGCGCCTGAGTGCACACCACAAATAAATCAGCGACACTAGGGTATTTAGGGTAACCCCAATTTTCCCATATGCTCTCGAAATCATTTCGAACCACTCCACCACATCCCAACGAATAAATCACCCCATCCCCCGTTCACAAATTTCCAAGATAGGTTTTGTGTTTAGGGTTTATGTAGATACCCTACATGGTATACCCTACGGGGAAAAACACAAATTTCCCATGATAGTGGTTGGGACTGTTGGGAGATATGGAATGGGCAAGGACGATGGCTTGACTCACCGCCACACATGCCGAGCGCCACCGTCTCCGTCTCCACCCCCTTATCATCCGAACGTTGATCGAACCCCGCCGCGATGAAGCCGCTCTCTTGCTCCGGGTTGAACAACCCCCTCGCGCCGTCGGGGTCCATCTCCGCGTGCTTCCTCTCGATCTCGTCCCCGCTGTCCCACACCTTGACCGCCCGGAAGTCGTCCGTCATCTCGAATATCGTCACCGAGCGGCCGCCCATGGTGATGAACTTGGCCATCATGCCGTTCTCATCCAACCCGTGCCGGCTGAGGAACTTCAAACGGCCCAACTGACTCTCGTCCGCGAGCATGTCGCGCATTTCTTGGGACACGTCCGGCCCAAAGTTGGCGATGTCCGCGCCGCGAACCTCCTCAATCCAGAATTCAGTCTCGTCCGGGTTGTCGACCAAATACTCCTAAATGACACAAATGGGAGCGCCGGAAGCCAACAACCAAGGGACATGTTGTAAATCATTTTCATTTTCATGGCGAGTCGACGCCAACTTTCAAAAGAAGGGCGATAGTTGGTCCGTGGAATAATATGGGGGAGGCATCTATCGAGGGACGGGCGGGGCTTTACCTTGGAGTCGCCCTCATTGGCGGTGACGAGGTACTGCTTACCGCCGGAGGAGAAGGTTTGGATGGTGTCGGGCTGGTAGGCGCCCCAAATTGGGTAGCTCGCCATGTTGACCTGCAATGTGACGCGCACCACCGGAGTCAGACCCCTTGCCCCCGCAAGAAAAGGGAAATCACCCCTTATTCATGGTCTCGCCCGGGTTTGTGGCGACAGCGGGGGGGGGGGGTTGCATGGGTGCATGTATGGAGTGCATGACCCGATTTTAGCTCACCTTGCCGTCAACGTTTGAGGCATCCATGGTTAGGGAGCTCCAGTCTTTGAGGCCCAACGGGGCGATGGCTTCCACCTGCGTCGTTCATTATAATATGGGCCAACATCCAAACAAACTCAGGTCGCCAATAAGCACGACTCCGTGGGTATCATAACATGTAGCTCAATCATCAGCCACCGCGCCTCCATTTTTTTCGAATTTACCACATACATACCATTTTAAGTGTTTTACAAATATTTTCCGCACATTTAAGTTTTATAAAACAGGGACGCGCTCGCTCTCACCTTCGGAGTCTCTCCCAAGGACACAAAGGCCACGGCGTTGTTTTCTTGCAGTATAACGTACGCCATGGAGGCGTCCTCCGTGATGGCGACGTACTCGGGCTCGAGGTCCTGGGCAAAGCTGTCCTCGCCCGCTACCGAGTTATCGGGACGGTAGGACCAAAGTACCCCGGTACCATCCGCGCTGTACAACTCCTCACCGCTGAAGGCGCTAAAGTCGAGGTGCTGCACCGTAGGCGGCTGGCTGACATCGCCGTTGACCCATTTCAAGACTGTGACGCCACCGGGCGGGTTCACGAATGAACCGTTGGTGATGCCCGCCTCGCCTACAGTTCGATGGACAAGTCGTCAGGAGTCGTCGCCAGTTCTCGCATCGACACCTTTTTGTTTACGAAATTATTTTTTCAATTTTGTAACCAAATTCTAGCAAATAAAAATAAGAGTAACAGGGGTCGGAATTAAATTAAAGTAGGCGGAACGACAACCACCGCACTCACCCTCGTTGGCGATCACCATCACGCTGCAGTCCTTACTGAAGTGAATCATGTCCGGGAGCGCCATGGTGGTGACTTCATAAAGCTCGGGCATGCCGCCGCGGCCGGGTTCCGCCGACCAGCCTTGGTGGAACACAACCTGATGATGATGGAACGCACGGCCACCCACGACGGAGAATTTAAAACTAGCGATAAATATCGCCCGCGTATATAAACATACATCGAATAAATAAATAATACAACCGTAGGGAAAATAGGATTAAAAACAATTTGCGCTACAAGAAAGGCGGTGAATGAAAAGGCACAATAAGTAAGAAATATACAAGAGGTTGACTCGAACTACCGTGGACTATACCGCGGCCGCGCGTGCGCACGCATATGTGCGTGTGTGTTCAGCACTGGCGAACGCACCGTGCCGTTGTCCTGCTTGGTGGGTGCGCCCTCGATAGCGACCGCCACGACGCCGTTGCAGACCTCAACGTCGGTGCCGGTGTTCCCCACATCCATACTAAACACAAGTTCGGGGGAGCTCATGTCGGGGAAGCGGAGCACGTTCAGGATGCCAGTCTCGCCGATCTGCAGATGGAGCGAGAATTCTTTAGCGATATATAGCAGATTAAATAAAAAGGCAACAATCCCACTCGCGATCAAAACGGGCCCTAGATGCCGCATCGCGTCGCGAGCCATCGTCGGTGGCCACTTCGGGTGATCGAGGCTGCGTAAATTAGTGGGAATACATAGTGGTGATGAGTCATCGTGGGTTCTATTTACTACCTGTACTCGTCGCATACGAATGCATACATCGTAAAGTAGTCGAAATCGGATTTAAAACACACAGACCGTCTGGAGCGGGGATGGTTGTTGGTTCGGGGGACTGGGCGGCTTACAACATAGGCGAGTCTGGCATCCGTGTCGTAGTCGAATTGCTCACCCGCGCCGACTGTGGGGAGGGACAAATGTGAGAACAGCAACAGTCGAAATAAACGACAGTCTACTACTAGTTACGCATCACGGCGTCAAGATTGGCAGCAAGCGCGACGGAAAACAGGGCCGCGACGGCGAATCGTCACCCACCCACGTCTGCGATTCATCAGGGCCGTCGACGTGTAAATGAAGTCGGGATGACATTCAGCGTAGCAAATCTATAATTTTGAGCCAATAACTCAGAATCGCATTCATGCAAGAGCGTTTGCTTGACCATGGGTGGGGAGCTATATGAGACGTAGGAGACGTATCTAGCGACGGCGGACGACGCCACGACGGTACGGGCTGAAGCGATGCGGAGAAGGTAGCGATAGTAGATAATATGACGAGCATAAGCTGCGAAAACGTCTATTCGGTACACCGATGAACGACGAGGCTAAAAACAAGCAGCTCTCCAGACATCGAAGCTACGCCGTGCACTTTCAAAGACACGAGTTTGCTCACTTAATCCTAGATATGCAGGGTGTGTGGTCAGGTACGCTGAGCCCACTAAGCAGGGCCGACGCTAAATCAGAATCGCGGGAGTGGGATATTAAGGGCGGCGGCGGACCGGTCGTCGCGGAACATTTGCAGTACAAGGAATATATTCTTCCAAAACCCCCATCAAAAACTACCGCGCGGGATCGGTAAGATGCAATCAACACCTGACAATATGCGGCGACACCAAGTGAATAGCGACACGATCGGGAATCGCAATAACGCTATGCAGGACTGTTTCATCCTTCTGCATGGCGGAAAGGGCGTTATCGAGTGCGTCATGATAGAGGAGCGGGTTTCGAAACAACCGGGAACCGTCGGTGGTTGTTCTGGGTGAGAGTTATTGGGACATCCCCGTACCGCCCAACTCGGGGACGCCGTCGAACGAGGAAGGCACATAGAAGGAGCTCTCCGGAGTGATCGTAAGTTGCACAGCGAGGGCAGTGGGAGCCAGAGCCAGAAAGGCCAGTGCTCCTATGAAGTTGCAGCGCATGGTGGGCAGCTGGATGGGAACGGACGGGCGGCGAGGGGGGTGGTTGTAAAGAGCGCGACACTGACGAAGGGGTTAAAATTGGTACATCAGTACTGCTGCTTGCCGTATTACTGTCATCGTGAGGAAGTGCCGCCAGACACCATTGTATTTCATAGGTACAGGTACAGGTACATGTACTTGTACTGGTCGAGGTAGAGGTACGGGTAATGTAGTTATATGTATTTCGATGATTTAATCATTATATACGGGTACCACTATCACTATGTACTGACGACAAATTGATCGTTATTATATTCTTATATTGGTAAAGTATTGGGGTTTAAGTTGTGTTGGGGCTCATTTATGCCAAAGATATGGATCACTTACAGAATTTGGAGACCCCGCCGGACCTTGGCGACCAAATCGCCTTGTGCGACTGGTTCTGCGCCGTGGTCTTTGAAAAACCCGTTCACGGCTGAAAGGTAAGGCTGTAGACTAGTAGCCTTAATGGTGCCACGTTCTCCGATCCATGCGATGTAGCGGGCCATGGTAGCGGTTGTTGCTGCCAGCGGCGGTAGGCCTTGCTCCTCGCAGAACTGGAAGTAAGGCTTGATTGCGCTGTTGTACGTGTCGGACGTGCTTTTCGCCCAAGCGGCGGTCAGTAAGTCGAGCGTTTTTGTTCCAAGGCTGTCAGTGCCCAGTAGGCGTTGCATGTAGGGGCGCATCGAGGCGGCCCATGGGTTGTTGCAGCCTGCCACCTCCACCTTGTAGCGGACCTTTGCTGGTCTGGTGGGGTAGGCTTGGAATGCTGGCCTGATGTGCCGTGTGTTGAAGAGGGTCAGGGTAGCACTGACAGCGCCCCGGCGGAGGTACAACCAGGCCGGGAGGGAATCCGGAATACAGTGACGGCCCAATGAGGCTTGCCGACTGTACCGCGTCCGTGCCGCCGCCCGGGACGGAACAAATGAGGTCGGGCCGGAAGGACCGTCTCGTGGCACGCCAATTCGGTAAGGGCCTGATGCCACGCTTTCCCTTGCCAACGGGGGGCGACCACCGTGGCTGCTGCGCCGCTATGCTGTAGTTTCTGGGCGAGGTCGGGTAGCAGGGGCCATGGCGGGTTGCACCAATTGTTTTCTGCTTTCCAATCCGCATCGGCGAGGTGAAGGGCGTCCACGGCTTCGCACGATGGGTCTAGCCAGTTCGCGTTGTAGCGGGGCAGTAGCGTGTTGAGAGCCGACGCAAACCGGTCGATTGTGTGCGGGCCGAAGTGTGTGTCCATTTCGTGGAACACAGAGGGGTCGAGTTGCCAGTCGTCGCTGTCGAGGTGGCGGCTCAGCTTGTCTGCCCACGTGTTTGCCGCAGAACGGATGTATCTGGGCCTGATGTGGATGTTGTTGGTGTCCAACAGGTACCACAAACGGCGTAATTCGGTCATCATCTCCGGGGAGTGGGACGTCAGGCCGGCCAAGACGTGGCAGACCGCCTGGTTGTCTTCGTGGAGGAGGACGTTGCGGCCAGCCAGGTGTGGCAAGAAGCTGAGGACGGCCAGACGGACGGCCTTCAGTTCTTTCAAGGTAATGTGCTGCTTTTCGTCTTGTACTCCCCAGAAGCCGCGCGCTTCGAGTCTGCCGTTCAGTACTGCCCCTAACCATACCCCGAACTGTCGCAGTGGATGTATGCTGACTCGACCGGGCGGTGTATGTTCTTGCCGTTGGCGTGGCCGGGTACTTGTGTCCACCACTGTAGATCTCAACTGAGCTGCGGGGAGAGGCGGACGCGGCCTCCCCACTTGTCGCCTAGTACGGAGTGCAGTTCACGGAGGAAGAATCTTGCCGCTGGAATCGCAAGAAAAAGTTACTGCGCCTGATCCGCGAATGACTGTAGTTCCTTGACAGGTTGCCATATGCAGTTTCGGGTTGCACGTTGCAGTAGGTGACGAGCTTGTTTTGCGAGCTTCTGTAGCTTTTCCACTGGGGCGAAGAAGTAACATGTAGCTGTGTCGATGTCGATGCCCAAGTGGTGACCGTATTGCGTCGGCTCCCAAAAACCCTTGGAGGGGTGTCGGAGAAGGCCGAGATTGGTGAGGAGGCGGTCGACGCGCTGCCGGAGCGCGAGAGCGAGCGCACGAGTGGCGGCGAAGAGGAGGAAGTCGTCCACATAAGGTAAGATTTTGGCTCCGCGCCACCGCGTGTGTCGGAGGAAGCGCTTGCTCGGTCTGTCGCTGTCGGGTTGTGTAGGCTTCCCGTGCTGTGTCGTAAACTCACCGGGGTCTGGTTGTCGGAGGTGTCGTACGAATGTGTCCGTAAAAGCGCAGAAGTGGTAAGGGCTGAGCGACCAACCCATCGGGAGTCCAGCTAGTCGGTACAGCTGGCCGCGAACGTTTACTGTTAGATAGTCGCGCTGCTCTGGCACGATGCCCAGCGCGTAGAACCCGTCTTTGAGGTCGAACGAGAACATGTAGTCGCCCTTTCGAGTCAGATGACGAACGCCTAGCAAAAACTCCATCCGTAGTCGCTTTCTGACGCAGAAGTTGTTATGGTGTCGTAGGTCGACGCTAAATCGCCACTGATTGTTGCCGGGCTTGGCGACTAAGAAGAGTCTTGATACGTACTTGCTGCAAGTGGTGCGTTCTCAGGCTCCCGTCTCCACGAAGCGCGCGAGCTCGGCCTCGACAAAGGTGAGCTGCTCGGGGTGGCGTCCATCAGTGAGATGCCTTGGTTGAACGGGGGTGGGGGTCGGTTGTTTAGGAAGGGAATAGTGACGCCCTCCCGGATCCACCGTAAGACTTGTCCGCTCGCGCCGATATCTTTCCAGGCTTGCCAGTTTCGCCGCACGCGATGACGCATGTAGTTTGAATCTGGGTTGCAGGAATCGGCGCGGCGGGTCACCCCGTCATTCGTCCTTGTCGGCCTCGGTCTTCTTGTGTGCCTTGTCGGTAGGGGGGAGGGGGCGGCCGCTCGTGCGGTCCTTAGGCTTGGCCTTGGTTTTGTCCGGCTTGTCCGGCTTATCGTTCGGCCTGCCCGGCTTGTCTGGTCTAGGCTTGTCGGCCTTGAACTGGGCAGCTGCTTGCGCTTTTGCAGCTGCTGTGATGCTAACTTCGAGTCGTTTGTCCTCCAGGGCTGCCATGAGTCCGTCGACAACGTTGCCTCCACGGTCGGAGGCGACCGTGTCGAAGCACCGTGAGTAGACGAGACGCTCCGCGACGCGTTCTTCTCCGTTGAGAATCTTCTTGGCCTTGAAGCGTCTGATGTAGGCGAGTCGCGCTTCCCCCGCTGAGGCCACTGCTTGATTAGTACGTAGCGCTGCGTCGACGAGGGAGTAGGCGTAGGTTGTTTCGTCGGGAATAGAGGTGACCGAGCGAAGCGTTTCCATAGCAGTTTCGAGTGCCGCGTTAGCGGCGGCCGTAAATACACCATAGCAGAGCAGGTGTCGATACTCGTCGCGGGAAGAAAGTCTCGCGTTGTCCGTAAAACATTTGTCGGCCTCGTCGTGTCGAGGGTTCCACAGGCACGGGACTGTTGTGCCAGTCTCTAGGGTCGATGTACTCTAGAGGGGTGTTTTTACTGTCAGCTGGTAGAGCGTCGAGCTCGAGTCGTCCACCCGCAGCGCTGTCGGAGTCGGCTGTGGGAATGGCTGAAGTAGTTGGTTTTGTTGACGCGGTTGCGACGGATAAAGATGCGACATGGGCTGCTAACTGCTGAACAATCTGTGTTAGCAATTGCACCTGGTCTGGCTGCTGGTCCGGCGCGTCACCGGGCGCAACGTAGAGGTCAGTAGGCAATACCAGGCGGTCTGCCATTTGGACTGAAGGAGTGTGTTTTCGTGCGTCGTGCAGGAGACTCAAGTGATCAACACCTTGCGTGGCTAGCAAGAGCCACGATGCCGTTTGCGTGAGCGATAGCTCTCGCAAAAGGCAGAAGGTGGACACACAATCGCTGCTAGTGTGTTATATAGGGTGCGGACATTTTAGTGTCCGTGCGCGCGTGGGCGCTTGAACCGTTAGGGAGATGTAGCGTCGGAGGTAACGCATGTAACGGAGGTAACGCCGGTTACTTCGTAATTTAGCCATGTAATTCAAACCTCTATATTACTAATATGACAATTTAACGGTTAGTTAACCTACTATGTTGAGTCCGCCAAAGGAAACGCGCGGAGACAAAGCGTCACAAGCGAAGTAAATTGTCCGCGGCGGACGCCCACATGCTTTACCTCTAAAGCAGCTCCTCTGGTAGAGGTAGCTGGTAGCTGGTAGCAGCCACCTTCTGCCTTTGCCCTCGCCCATTCGGTTCAAGCAACCCACCCACCCTTCCCTGATCAAGCGCTGAATAGAAATAAAACCTCGGAATAGGTGTTTTAGTGCATGTTTATCCAAAATTAAAGCAAGCTGTCATCTTTGGCATAGTCTGACTCCCAGTCGCTAAATTGTACATTTATTTGTCTACGTGCAAGTGCCAGTGCCAGTGTCCCAGTGCCGACGCTGTGATGGCATGCCTTCCTGTTCCTCGGGCTCAGGTTTTTTATTCCTCTTTTATTCTTTTTGCTTGGTGGCCGCCACTGGTTTTTCTTTTAAGATGTTTTTGTTATTAACACTTATTTGTCCAGCATCGATATTACATGCAAGTACAGGTGCGGTAAAAGTACCCGTACCAATACTGTTCCGAATTTTGAAATATTGATGAATACATACGATTACAAAACACGACTGGTTCTTCTGGTTCTCATCTCTTCTGGTTCTTCTGGCTCATCTGGTTCTTCTTGTAAGCAAATCCCATATTACAAAACACGACTGCGCATCGCGTACATAATGACATCGCACGCGCATCAACTTTTGCTTTCCTTGGCACTTCTTCGGTTCAGTCGGTCTATTACTACTATCCCTTTGCCTTGGAGGATGGGGGCCGGTTGGCGCCTATGGCGGCTGAGTTGGCTGATCGCCTGACTATGTTGGTGGGAGTTCGTCGCTTCCATGGCATGGCGGGTGCTGCTGGCTCTCGTTCTTTGCGATGTCACCACTACACTTCTCCAGAAAAGTCCGGACATGCATTATGTTAACCATGAGCTAGTCAAGAACACTCTCCCCTCTCACCACGTCAAGCACGACGATACCCGAGTACCACCCAATTGTAGGATAGCCGAGAAGCAAGCACTAAACCGTCATCCGGGGTGGTTAGACCTCACCTTTAAGCGGGTGTTGTCGGTGGAGTCTGTCGAATTAAGCCCATAAATTCCCAGAAAAGTGTATGAACTACACACGTCGTTCTGTGCGCCACGCTTGGGCATTGCTCAAGCGCTCATACCGAGCTGCATTCTACTCCGTGTTCCACATAACCCTATTTTGGGGGGTTTTTGGAGGGGGTTGGAGACATGAATTCTCAGTGTTTTCTCGCATGCTATCTTTTGGCTGCTCTTAATGGTACTCTGGGTTACCATCTCCGCGACGCTTTGCAAGAAGGCAGTGTTGTTGCAGTGGCATGCCTTCTTGTTCCTCGGGCTTAGCTTTTTTCCTTTTTTATTCCTTTTGCTTGGTGGTCTCCGCTGCTTTTTCTTGTGAAAAATTGTTCTTAAAATAAAATCGCATGAAGAGAAAGCAGTTGGGAATAAGCTTGCCAAAATCAGAAACACCTTATAAGTTTTGCCTACCAAGGCCAAACCGCCATGAACAACGGATGAAAGAGGGAATCATGGAGGGTGGGTTTGCATGAGCTCTGTTTGCGCAAAAAGGCAGAAGATTACCTACCGCTGTGTGCGCAGCATCATATGTAGGGGATGAATTTTACTGAGTCAATTCTTGTAAATGATACCTCAAGAAGCGCCAATGCAATGCATGTTAATTTAGCCCCAATGTCATGTAAGGCTCTATAATTTTATAGCATGACCATTTTCAAAGCAGTGGAGGGCTCTGATGCCATATTGTCGTTGTCAGGCGGGTTGTCTGCGATTGGCATCCCCAAGGCGTGAGCCAACCAAAGAAGTTTACCAATCAGCTTTCGTGGAAGCGACAATGTGGGTCAATGTAGTCCAACACCACGCACGTTGTTCCTCGGGAAGTTATCTACTTGTAATCAATACATAGTAATAGACACAAATCCCCGTTTTCGCAACATATATTACACTGTATAAATTTTGAAAAATAAGCAGGCAAAAACAAATTCACTTGTGTAAAATGTAAAATTAATCTGTTGCTAGACTCTCGTGTTTTCGGCATGCTCCAAAACATGGTGTTGACCAACTAAGGCCGGACAACGGTCGAGTTGCAGTTAGGCAAGCCTTATCATTCTTTTGCGTGAGTCAAGTCGCGCCGGAGAGGAGAGATGAAAGGTTTGCAAAAAACCCCTCATGACGCAGTCGGTCATTGATTCAGTTGTTGTCTCGATCACCTCGTCCATAGTCTTCGCCGCTCCTCACATCGTAGCGATCCACCGTGTCGAGGTCACCGTCATCTCGAGGAAAAGTGCGGGGGTCCAAGACACCCAGACATAGAAAGCTAGTGCTCTTGCCTCCGCGCCGTAGTGTTTCCTCCCCTTTATCCCTCGGCATGCTCTTTCTCGTACCCGGGTCGAATGATGGGGACCGTAGCCGCGTTCCCGTATCCTCCCCCCGGCTGCACACGTCCAAGGAGCGGCCTCTTTCGGTGTACGTGCCTCCGTGCTCTCTCGGGCACGCAATCTTTATTTGTAGGTCCGCCATTCGATGGTGGGAGTCGGCAAGGGACATGGCATGGTTACCGTGGCCATATCCGGCTTCGGGCCGCGGGGTGCGGACATTTATCAAAACCTATTTACATGGCTTTCTCGCGGCGGCCGATCCCTAGCATTGCCTCCACGAGACCGTGCCGCCCCTCCGGCTGCAGCTCCTGTCCGGGCTGCTTTTGGCGTGCTCCGCCCCCATGGTAGGCCTATCTTCAGGAACTATGGCGGCGGGTCGCGAGCGCCCTACCTTGGCGCCGCTTCCCAAAAGTCCGCCGCCAGCTCAACCCCCCCCCCCCCCCCCCCCCCCCGGTCACGGATCTACCCGAAGGTATATACCCTCCCCGCCGTTGCATTCCTCCGAGACACAGACCCACTAGTAGGGGGGCATCAAAAGATAATGGGCGGCGAAATAGAATATGGGACGGCCCGAGGGGGAGATCTTGACGCTAGTGCGTATTGAAATTGAAACTGTTTACGACATGTACTTGGTGAAACCGGCTCTTGTCTCTCGGCCCTCCTTGCTCCGCCAACAAGGGAACTTAAACCGGGGCTGGACCGCTAATCTCCTTTTCCTATCTCTCCAAGAATGAGTCGGGGGAATTTTACTCCCTCCCCGGGGAATAATGCGGTGCGTGGCGATGGTGGTAGTGTAGCACGATAAGGTGCGGTTGTAGTGAGGTGAGGAGCGTTATGCACTTGTGCGGGATTTAATGTGGTAGATGAGTAGGAAGTGGTGTAGCCATTGATCAATATGAAGATGGAGTTGTGAAAGGATGCGGGTGGTGTCGAGGCGTCTTTTAGCGATGAGTCTATCGGAGGGGGGGGTCAGTGCGAAGCGTGTGGAGGGAGATGAGGCTAGAGATGGTGGAGGTGTCGAGGGTGCCGGTGTTGCTCATGACGATGGGGAGGACATCTATGTCAATACATGGCCCATGGCTGCGGAGTGCGTTGGCAAGCGGGGTGTATTTGTCGCGGATGAGCTGTACGGTGTGTGAAAGCTAAGTATCGGCGCACTACTTCCATTACCCAATTTGAATCTTTCTAATTGAGGAGTAACGGCGCTTGTTGTTCGAGTGTCCGACAAATCTGGGTTTGAAGAGGCGGATGAAGTCGGGTATATGGGCAGGGGTTCAGGGCAAGGGGAAAAAAGGTTCGTCGGGGAGGACAGCGGGGCATGATGTGAGGGAGTCACGGGATGTGCCTTCGTAATCAACAACAAGGTTGGTAGGCATGGCTTTGAATGATGGTGGGTGGCAGTCAAGGGAGGTGTTGATAATGATGGGGGAGTGTTAGCACTAGCATCCCGTTGCCTATTGCTCATGTACAAGGTAGGTATTTGTCATCCTAGTACTTAGTGTTATGCTATTAGCGGTCCTCTATTCCCTATTAGTGGCGGTCGGCCGGCCATGCCGGTGCCTTCGCCGGCCGCCATCTTTCTCCTCTTACTTTTCTACTTACCAAAGCCGCCCCCCTTGTGGGGCCGGCACGACCCTACGTGTAGCCATCTACTTCCATCTTCAACATGTTATGGGCCATCCACCAAGTTAGACTAGAGAAGAGCGTGTGTAAAGCGCTCGGCACCACGCTATTCCTACCTACTCCCATGTAAAAAAGAGTAGAGCGTGTGTAAAGCGCTCGGCGCCACGCTCGCCCCACCCAGCTTTCAGTCTCACCTAGCATTCAGCCTACCGATATTCTCGACGGAATCTGGCTGATTAAAACCGACCCGCGAAAATTTGGCCCCTGCCTACTTTAATTAGTAATGTTATTGTTTTTTCCGAGGCAACGCCGCAAAGCTGACCTAACTTAGCGAGGAGCTAACCTTTCCAACGGCGAAAGGGGGGAGTCAACACGAGCAGCGCCCGTCTATGCTTTTGCGTTCCTACACGCATAACAACATTGTTGGCTTTGCTTGTTCCTCGCCGGTCGCTCTAATTCGACGGCTAATTCGCCCATGGACAGTTTTTCCCGCTACATGTCACAATAGTACATTACGCAGTACATTTGGAACTGCTTCATGTCGGCAACTCGCCGGTAGGGGGACGTTCTTGTGAGCGCATGTCGCTACACCTACCCGGCATGAGACACACGCCACAAGCACTACACCTTCGACCAAGATTGCACCTTCCTCGACGCAAGCTAGGACGACGTCAAGACCTCGGCTACCTTGAGGGAGGATGTTAGCACTAGCATCCCATTGCCTAGTGCTTATGTACCAGGTAGGTATTTGTCATCCTAGTACTTAGTGTATTAGCGGTACTCTATTCCCTATTAGTGGCGGTCGGCCGGCCTTGCCGGTGCCTTTACCGGCCGCCATCTCTCTCCTCTCACTTCTCTAGTCACCAAAGCCGCCCCCCTTGTGGGGTCGTGCCGGTTGTTAGTACCGCGATTAGCCTACTCAAAAGCTCCCTCGCACCATCCACGTACGCCAACTACGACAACGCCCTTCGCCCCTACTTCGCTTTCCGCGCTGCGGACGGACGCCACCCGGTCCGGAATATACGGGTCCGAAGTACGGGTATACGCTCTTCTTTTTCGCGCGCGCTTTCTTTGCTTCCATGTATTCGCACTTGGGGGTTTGTTATATATGCGCCACGAAACCCCCGTTTATAAACAACGGCCTCTCGTTCA
>JAPMLY010001037.1:0-60000 GCA_026401115.1 Tetraselmis chui | reverse complement strand
CTTGCTTTCTTATGCGGAAGGCGTCAAGTCGGCTGTCAGGGTCAAGGGGCACACGAGCGCGAAGAAGCTGCTGTCCATGTCACATACGAGCGAGTTGGCGAAAATCGTGCGGGAAAAGTCACATCAGAAAGGGCACACGATGCTGAAATGGTTTCGGTAAGTCAGCTTGGTTGCTTTTTAGGGCGGAATCACAATCTGCTTGCTAGTTGGGAGTTTATTCCTAGAGGTGAGAAAAAAAGATTGAAAATAACCCCTGCTTATGCTCAGTGTTTGGTTATCTAATGAGATTGAAAAGAGTACAGAAAACATGTCCCTTTTTTGGAAACGGCGTTTTTTGCTGTATTGTTTCAGTTTTGGGACTTGTTTACATTACTAAGATGAAAGTACGCCAAACGGAGAAGTAAATTAAGATTATAAAAAGTGACAAAAAGTCAATAAAGGCAACGCAGCCGGTACTGATGATATGAATAATAAGAAAATGTGTGTTGTGCGTATGCCGCGCTTCGTTGTTTTTTTTGGCAGGTTCGTCTTGTTTCGGTCGTCGGTTTTTTTGACACATTGTGCAATTCTTTCGTTTCCTGTCCGCTGGCTAGTTGGATGGACGCAGAAAATAAGAATAATATCGCCAACGAGGAGACGGAGCTGAGCAAGGACGAGTTTTGCGCCTTTCTTGAAGAGAAACTCAATATGGAGGTGGAGCATGAGCAAGCAGAAGAGGTACTCCTCTGCCAATCATTCCCTTGGTCACTCCACTGCCGCCGATGCCATTCTGCCGTAACATTTCGGGATATCGCTTCTGACAATGGACATTTTTTTTGCAATTCCGTATTTCCCGTTATCCATGTACAAATTGCAACTGGTATATTGTCCACTCCAAGCATAAGCCAGGCTCTGTCCCTGTCGAGCTCTTGGCCCTTTGTCTTGCCGTCTCTTGAGAATTGACAATTAAAACCCACGACGTGTCATTAATTCTTTCGGTCAATCAAACATTTATCGCGGGCATGCGTAATTAGGATATTTTGCCTTCACATCCATTCATATTCGCTTCATCTTCCAAATATGTTTTTGTAATCCCCATTTGGTAGTTTTGTGTAACAAATCCTTCCGCTCAAAAAAAGCACGGGTCGTTGATTTCCCAACTATTCTAGCGTGATCACTTTCGCGATGGAGGAACACAAATAGCTACCGAACTGTAAATTAAAAGTTCGAATCAATACTGGGCCTCTTTATGGCTCTCATAATGTGATTGGGATACTATTTTTCCGAGTGCCAATACGGATAATTTGTTGATTTCGTGACGCATGTGAGTTTGAAAATGCGTTTGGTACCTTCAAGTGCATGCTTCTCCGTATTGTGCCCAGTCCACATGCCATGCGACATTCGAGTTTCCATCTCATCGCTGTCTCACTCACTCAGTACTTGTCTTGTTGAATAGTCTTGCTAAATGATGGGCGAATCCCCTCAATATTAAGAGGCTGCAAATCTTTGTGCTGCATGTATTGAAATATTCCTTGTTGCGTGTTCTTTAGTTGGTGAACGAGCTGGGCCTGGGTGGGCGGGAGCCAGGCAGCGTGAATATGCAGTCATTTTGTGAGGAATTCGGCCCCAGATCGACCGCCAACCCGCACGCCCCGGACGACGTGAGCGAAGAGGCTGATCCCAATGCCTCTTTGAGCGCAAGGGCGTTGACTAGATCGAAGGCCATTTCTGGGAGGTCGCTCAAGCGCGCGCTTAGCGTAAAGAACATGGGGGCATCCGAGCCTGGGGAGGTGAGTCGCGGTAGTATATATTACAACTATTTCGCCAATTGTTTTTTCGTTGAAAGGCTGTTGGTATTTTCTTTTCTTGTACTACATTTGACTTAAGCTACATCTGATTGAAAATCTATTTTTGCACGGACAAAAAATCGCCGATCATATCTCGTAATTCTGTCATTTCATCTAATTACATCTTTTCATAGTATTTTTTCAAATCGGCGACCACTTTTGTTTTGTTTACAGACGGGAAACACGCCATGATGTTGGCTTCGTACACGCAACTTGGTTCTTCAGCCTCGGCGATTAGACGTGATAGCTAACCGTGATGGCGTGTGGGGTTGGGTCAGATGGAGCCGGTGATTATGGAGCTGGCGGCGCAAGTGCAGAGTGGCCCTACTGCCGTGAGCCACAGCGAAATGTTGCGCGAGTTCAAACAAAGGGACGTGCATCGACGAGGATTCCTGCCCGTGGCCGAGTTTAAAAAGGCGCTGGGAAAGGTGGGTAATAGGTCATTTACAGAATATTCAATTTCCATTAGGTGCAAAATATAATGTTTTGAATTAACCAGGCAGTCAATGCTCTGTAAATCACATCGTCATCATAGTGAGTGCTTCGTTGACGGAGAAACAGAGGCAGCGCGTTAGGGCTGACGGTTAATTGACATTTGTATGAATGTGATTTAGGCGATGGCCGGGACGGCGTTGAAGGACATCGGCATGCAAAATCTGTCCGCGCTGACGGAGCATGAGGAGCTAAACTACATCGATTTTGTTGAAGCGTGTTTTCAGATGGGCGGCCTTTATGGCACATCAAAGGTACAACAATGCGACTATTGAATGCATATTAAGCATTTCTAATCGTATCGTATCGATCGTATTTGTGAAATACTTGCTGGTGATTATTTTGTTGTGGATGAATGTAGCGAATTTTCTTGGATAACAACATCACTATGCCAGGGGCAGTCTAATAAAACCAAAGCTAATAAAACGCCGAACAGCATATTTGGTACGAGGAGTAAATTAACTGGAACTCGTTGAATACAACATTAATATTCATTTATATTTAATGATATTCATTATACAGGGAGCTCGCATCACCCCGCTCGCACGCTACAGCCCGCTTGACCGCATGGACCCCGTGAGGAGTCAAACCCTGCGATCCGACGGATTGGGTACCGTGTCGCGTAGCCTGAGCGGAGGCTCCCTACACAGTTCACCGGGAATAAGCACCCTCGTAACCGGGCGTCGTCGTCTCGCGGGGCCCGGCTGGTGTGACCCGAGGTGAGTTTGCCTATGCATATCGTTCCGTTCAGTTGCCCCACTCCCTCACCGTCCATGAAATTGGAATACTGCGGTGGATTTGAAACTATAGTGAAACCCATGCGTGAGCTAACTTACAACATTAACCGCGCCAAATGTTATATATTCCAAGACACTTTTTTCATGATGGGATGACACATATACTAAAATTGTTTGGTATGTAAAGTTGCTTGTACATGGATGGAGGCATCGACGTCAACGATCATTCGTTCCTTTTTCCTTACTTGATTTTGATCGTATTTTTACTTGATCTACGCGTGGCCGTGCGCTGTCGTTATGTTCCGTTAGCGTTGACCAGATCTACAAGAAGACGGACTACGTCACCGGAGGGGTGGAGGACTCGCCGCACTTCTTGGGCAGCAGCGAGCGGTACACCAGCTTCAAAGCGACGGAAGACTTTCAGGTGGTGAGATAAACCCTTCCGATGGTTGTCGTAGTCGTCGTAAGTGGCCAACGACAGTATTTCCTTGTTTGACTCTGCGAGAATCGCTTTGAACTTAATTGCTGAATTTGTTGCATGCACTGCAGCTGACCGGAACGCAGGTGGATGATCTTGGAAAGAGTCGTCACCCAATGCAGCATATATCAGAGGTAATTATAATGACATCACCGGAAAATACATACGATGATGGCACTGTTGCAAAAAGTTGTGTCAGCACTTTTGACTCGTTCTTAAATGGCACGTTTGTAAGTGCAAACTGTATTTCTTATGAGTGTTGGACGAGCCGATTGCTAATAATTGTTTGTTCTATTCATTTTATTGCGCTGCGGTTTCGTTAGGCCAAGATGCGACGACTTCAAGAGCAACGTCAAAAAGCAGAAAACGCAGTGTGGGCTGAGGATCAACGACCTATTATCAGAGACGCCGCGAGAGTGGAGCTCGCGCGCAACTTGAACAAGGTAAGCCCCCCACCACCCCCCATACCACACACCCGCACACACACACACACACACACACACACACACACACACACACACACATACACACACACACACACACACACACACACACACACACACACACACACACACATCCGTTGAATGAACTCCCAATTCAAAGTAATTTCGCCAGCTATTATCCCATTTCTTGAGTGAATGAATTATTTGGCGTGTTTAGGATCTCTAATGGTTGAATGTCTTTTAATTAAGTTACCTGTAATAAGGAATTGATTGCAATTTCAATCTATCGGCGTAGGTGATGTAGGGAGATAGAAAAATGACGGGTACCCTACTTTTTTGTTTAGTCATCATCTTAAGTTGAACTCGTAATTTGGTATATTTTTGTTTGCAACAGGCGTATCGAGGGAATTTACGACTGGACACAAACACCCACGAGCGCCACTTTAATGATTCCAACGCAGCGGTCCGTTTTCAGCCGACCGTCGACCTGCACAGTTTGAGTCGCAAGAGCATGCTGATGTGCGGCGGACGCAGCACGGGCGGCGAATCTATGACCACCTCCCTCGACGCTCCCGCCACCGCCGCCGAGCCTCTTCCGCAGTACGATAGGCTCCCCTTCGTGGGGCGCTAAGTTGTCGCCAAGTGGGGCATATGCATCGAGCACCGGCGAGATTGTGCACGTGGGGTTTTCGCGCTAAGGGTAGGGATCGATACTATCATCCGGTCTTTATCAACGATTTTCGTGATGTTTTGGGAGACCCCGAATGTTATATCTACCCGAAATCGTAGCGAAATGCACTTGTAAAACATTGACGATACCATCGATCCCTAGCTTTTTCGCGCCCGCACCTGTGGTCCCGTACCGTGCGACGCGCTCTTTCACACAGTCGTCGCCGTCCATGTTGTTTCACACGAAAAAAGCAAAGGGCTCAACGCGCCCGTGAATGATTCTTTGATGGTCGTGCAATTCTGATGCAATAGCGGCGGAGGGCGAGCTACTCGACACGCCGTTGTGAAGGAAACGCATGAACTCGCGTATACATGTAGAATGTTTCTTCGTGTGCGTATGTGTGTATATGTGAAAGGGAATGAAAACGAAAATGAGTATCGAAACAATATCGAGTGAACGGCTGCTGTCTCTGGGAGTATCCGTACAGCCATCCAGGTCTCTTGAATTTAGGGTTTGCGCCGTGACCCGCCTATTTCTACCTCTCCGTTGGGATTTACAACATGATAGCATGAAACATTCGGCGCCCATTCATGTTCAAGAGAACGCCTTCAGGATTGACATGATGTATGGTCCTTGTCGCATGTAGCCATGGAGGGCGGGCGACATCGAGCTTAGTTGATCTCGGGATAATGAAGTACTTCTTGGCAAGTAGTATAGCGATATTAAATAGGTACCCGTAGCTTAGGCCAACGAGATTGGGGATCAAATGAAGTTCTTCGCCGAAATCCAATGGGAAGGGGGCCATGAATTCTGTAGCCGCCCGAAAATTGTTTAGCTATTACTTTGCATATCCTTTGCAGATCCTGTGCAGCTGTCGTCGACCGGCGTTAGCGGCGCCAACAAAACCCTTAATACAACCCTAAAACAACCCTAATCCCTCCACCCTAAGTCCCACCATTTAAGTAAAATATTCTACTCAAAATATCAGCTAGCAGCTACAAAAGCTCTGGAGGGGGGGCACAAGTCAGAGGGGGAGGACCTTAAACAGACAATTAATGCTCATTACTGGCCTCATTTTCTTTCCGGTGATTTGTCCAATATCTCTCTCGCTAGCTTTTTGCAGGGATTTGGTCAATGTCACTCTAGGCGTATTTTTCTTAATCATGCAACACTTCCGTAGGACGGATATATATTGCGCACGATGCATTAGTCGCTAGTTTATTGGTTATTGCAACTGTCGAAGTATCGATGCTATCGCAACTTGATGCACGACAGACTTAACGAACAAGGAAAACTGATATTCCCGTGAGTACAGGTTGGCAGAGAAATTTGAAGACATAGCAACTCGTGACGACCGGTGCCCGACAAGCAGCCCCGAATCACCCACAAAAAGTGCTATTGCTGTTTCAAATCCTATTTTTCATCTGATGCGCGAGATGGGAGCGAATGTAGCGCGACCCTTTCATTCTAGTCGCGCTCGTGACTGGCAGTGGACATGAGGTTCAGTTGGGTGTCCGGCCAGGTGATGGTCCGGTCTTTCTTTTCGTTTGACACGCTGTGTCTACATCGATGCTTCTTCATGGCAATAATACTGTGTGCAAGCAAGGAAGTCATTGCACTACTGGTCCGTACCTTGTTCACTTAGGGGCAATTGCGGCCGAAACCCTGAGCACTACTACGACACATAACCGCTCCAGTGCCTCGCCTCGCAATCCGGATCAGCGCGGACGTGCTCGACAAAGCCACAGCGTTCCATTCTGTTCTCGCGGCTCGAAAATCATGTTTGTGAGACAGAAACTTTGACTGCGACAAATGAAAAGCACCACGCCCGCCCGCATTATTTGTTACGCCCAAAAGTCTCACGTGGCGAAGCCAAGCCGTCGTCAAAGGAGCGACAACGGACGTCAGAGCGCAGAGGCTGCCGCAATTCGAAAGAGGCAACGCAACAAAATGGTTTCCAAAATAGTATTACATCGAAAGGATCCGTACTACGGTGTACATTATGCCTCTACCTACTTGTTTCAGCAGCCAAGGCAACGCCCTATGCGGCGCATGTACAATCACGACATCCTGTCTTCGATATGTTAAGCTAATAAGTACAGCAGCACGCGAGCGCAGAATTTGTCGTTTCTTGGAATGTCCCAAACACGGTTTCTGTGCGCGGGAAAAAAGAGGGGGTGTTACGTTACGAGAAAGAGGCGGTGCGCACGAGCGGGTCTATGGCATCGCTGACTGGCGTGCCGCTCGTCGACCCGCTGATGAGCTTCTGGGCAAAGCGCTCGTATTCGCGCAGGCTGCCGCTGCTGTTGACCGACCCGGGTCCGTTGCCCTTGCCGGACGGCAGCGTGGCGTGGTCGAGGCCGTAGCGGAATATGGAATCTGCGTTTTCGTCGGGCTGCACGAGCTTGGTGGTGCTGGTCTTTATGGGCGGGAACACGCGACCTTCGAGCGCCTCCGGGCTGACTTGGAAAATTTCCACCGACGTCGCGATGCCCTTCAGCTTGTGGACCCCCATACTGTGCAAAGTGGCCGTGATGAGGTCCAGCATCTGAGGGGGGTCCGAAATAGCAAACGGCACCATGATTAGATCTTACCACGACAACCCCAGCTCAGAGGCGTTAAATTAATGGAAACCAAAAAACGCTCGGGCGTGTTGCAATCATTTTCATTAGCGTTCTCTGTGCATTCTTTAACGTCGCGTAAACTCGCGGAAACGCTGAATACAATGTCCCACGCGGCCAAGAGCCAGTTATTCATAAAAGTATATTCACCGACGTAGTTAACAGACGGTGAAAAACGTTAAGTTCGGAATAAACCCATCCAACTAAATAGCATGCTGTCGGGTGATATTCAGTGGAGTCTCATGCCATATCGGGAGGGACTGACGGACAACAAAACGGTTGACAAGTAAAATACAAATCCCTCCAGACTATATGTATCAGGTGTGTCTCTATGTCTCAGCCTATTCCCTTTAGCGCAAAAGGCTCATAGCGATGATATATATTTGTTTTCTTTAATTACAAAAAATATATAAGAATTAACCGTATTTTACCACTGCAATGTAAAAGCTATCGTATTTACGGTCCGAAAAATAATCCTTCCCCATGTTCCCAATCCCGCAGTACTTCGCCAAAAGGCAAAAATACATGTCAATTTGCTAATTTGTGGGAGCACAAAATCCATCGTTCCTTCCAGTCCCGTTGTCGTACTCATACTGCTCGTGCTTAAGGCGACAAAGGTGTCGGTGCAGGGAAACGCGAGACAACCGTCGAGCCTTCAGAAGAGTACGGCCGAGAGCGGGGCGTACCTGTGGGTTTGTGTCGCCAATAGATGAGAGGCAGTTGTTGTGCACGAGTATCTGTCCCCCGTGGGCCGCCACCGCCACGCGCGCTGCGTGGTTCATAAGCGGCCCAAAATACTCCATCCGCCCGGTGCGGAGCGAAGGTTGGTAGCGCCGCGCGTTGCCTACAGTCAACGGCCAAACCGAAGCATACGATGCATATAACAATTTTTAACGAGAAAAAAATTATTTCAGCTGGACATTGTAAAACAGAAAAAAAAAAAAAAAACACACAAATGCTTTTCAATTTATCACCACCCATCTGCTTAATCGCAGGTTCGCTCCAAACAAGGTCGCGATACAATGCAAGGATTACAATGGTTTCACCTTTGTGGTAAGGGTAGGATTGGAAGAATGGAAAGGGAAAAGTGTGCGATATCCTGTAGCTCTACAAATATTTTAAAAGTGTGCTAAAAATACTTAACCTCGATCAATTATGTGAAAGTGGATTGCGAAAAACTTCAGATTGCCATTTTCCATATCAATATTCCAAACAATGAAAAGAATACTGAATGACAATGGCAAAAGTGTCATTATTCTCTTAGCGAACCAGCAAAGCATCAGTTGGTATCCCAATTTGACAACGGGCAAAACCTCAGATGACCAGCAGAAACACAAACACACATGTAAGAAGTATAAAAGGAACGCTTACAAACAAAGTTACATAAATCCACGTTAATGTTTGGAAGAAAACATCCAACATAGCAACAAAAAAGCGCAAATACCACTTTCAGGTATGACAGAGGACGACATAAGCCACAGCGCCCTTGAAAAACGGCCTATTATAGGACGCCAGTGGCCAATCAATGCATTAAAGGGTGGTCAAGGGAGGGCTTGGGCGTCGCTAGGGGCCGTACCAGTACACATGCCCACCGCTACGCGCAGCCCGCGGTGGAGCAGTTGCCCGCTGGCGGTCGTCTGCTCGCAGCCCCAGGGGGTGGTGAGGAGCGTGGAGTCCCAGGCGCCGCGGAGTAGCGCCTCCTGCAGCGCGACGCTAAATTCGATCGCGTCCACCGCCAGCTGAAACGCGCACACAAAGCAGCCGTCCTCCCCCTCCACCTCGTACCCGTTGTGCTCCAGCAGCAAGGCCCGCACCTTGCGATTATTGTGGCAGTTCAGGCAACAATGTGGGCTGAGAGACAAACTAATTAATGCGGATACCAAATGAACAAAATAGTAATAATTGAGCGCCGCAAACAATGCAAGAAATGCATGACAAATGTGACATCATGGTTTGGAGAATATTTTTTCATGATGTCTCAACTGCTACACATCTCTCCGATGGGTGAATATATACAGGGTTTAGGGAACATCAGCATATAACACAAGGGTACAGGTCCTGTGACGAAATCAAACAATGGGCTTCCAAAAATATCATATTCATTAGAAAGATCTCATCTTTCGCGGATGGTGGCTAAGTTCATCTAAGAACCGGCCTTAAACTGTGTACAGGTAAGAGTCATTAGAAAGACCAAAAGAAAAACGTGTGAAATCAAATAGAGAGGGTGCCATGACGGGTGCTTATAAAACGATGATGATAAAAAATAACACGGAATGTAGGTCTCGATAATAGATTGATGGCATGATTGCTGGCGACCGCTGATGAGGGTACCCGTACCATGCTGTCGTGCAGCTCCAGCGAGTGCGTGACTACCCCATGCGCGCAGGGCGTCTCGCGCTCCCAACGCTTCAGCAGCGTCCAGTTTTCGATGAAGGTGAAGAGGATGGTGACGTCCTTGGGGCCGGGGGAGCCGTGCCAGGCCGGTGTTACCTCCATTACCGACTTGAGCGGGGGAAAGTACCTACAGCAGTATTATCGGATTGAGCATGGAAAATTAATCCCAAAAAAATAATTTAAACGAAGAACGGTCGTCTGATTTGTGTGGCTGATTTAAAGAGAAAAAAATTGGAGCCGAGAAAAACTAAACCAGAGCCGCGATTGTGGCTCGGATACAGGGGGGCACCACCGTCTAATGTGCGTAATTTGATTCAATGGAAAGACCGTTGGAAACGTGGCGAAGAGCGGATGCCATACATGTCTGTGTGTGTGTGATCTCAGAAAGCAAGTGTATTATAAAAGCGCGAGATAGAGGAGCTGGTGATGCACGGGATGTGTTATCTTAGAAAAGCAGGTGTACACAAAAGCGTGAGATAGTAGAGCGGGTGCTCCACGGGGGTGATCTCAGAAAGCAAGTGTATTATAAAAGCGCGAGATAGAGGAGCTGGTGATGCACGGGATGTGTTATCTTAGAAAAGCAGGTGTACACAAAAGCGTGAGATAGCAGAGCGGGTGCTCCACGGGGGTGATCTTTGAAAGCAATTGTTAAAAAAAAGCGCGAGATAGAAGAGCGGGTGATGCGCGGGATGTGTTATCTTTGAAAGCAGGTGTACACAAAAGCGAGTGCTAGCAGAGCGGATGCTCCACGGGGGTGATCTTTGAAAGCAATTGTTAAAAAAAAGCGCGAGATAGCAGAGCGGGTGATGCGCGGGATGTGTTATGTTAGAAAGCAAGTGTACACAAAAGCGTGGGATAGCAGAGCGGGTGATGCGCGGGATGTGTTATCTTTGAAAGCAGTAGTACACAAAAGCGTGAGATAGCAGGGCGCATGCTATGTGGTTGTGATCTTATTTACAAAGCAAGTGTAAAAAAAGGAGCGTGAGATCGCACCGGAGTTTTTGTAGTGTACGACGTGTTCGAAATATGAGCGTCATTTGGCAACGAAACCATTTGCGTGTGAATCGGAGTCGCTTCACCCGCAGACACATAGTGAACCATCTAAGGGTGACTCATTGCTATGAAAACAACAGTGACGAGCTTCATTGACATTGGTTGAACCAGAACGAATTTCTTGATTGCACACAACTAAGCGTCAAAGGACGAAAACGAGCAGACGGTCAACAGAGTAAAAAAATAAATAAAAATCTCGTGGTAACGGTACAAATGCAAATAATATTGACTTAATTACCGGTTACAACTTAGTATCCGCGAATGGGCATCCAAGTTTCGCGGAGACATTTGGTATCTAACTGAGCGGGGGCTTCATTCAATGATGGATGGGTACGTACATAGCGCGAGCACGGAGCGGCCAAGGCACCACCATCACCACGTCGTGCGCGTTACGAAGATTTTGCAGCATGGCTTCCGCGGCGGCGGCCGACTGTTGCGAGCTGTTGCTCCCGCGGCGGTCCTTCATGGCGGGAGTGCTCCCCTCCACGATAGATTGGAACTGAGGGTGGAAAGGCGGAAAAGAGTCGGCAACCGGTGACATATCATTGTCAGTATTTCTTATCACATCTGCAAGCTTGATTGAGGGCTGCCCTTCAGGGCGGCTGTGCGGATGCTGTTGCGTGCATCCTTCCCCCACCGTGGCTCGTGGATGGCCCTAAGCTTAGTCGCCATTTGTCCTAATCACTTGTAGACGTTTTGACTATCTTGTAAGTAATATATATGGACTTTTCTATTTCCATAGTTACAGTACCCGTACTGGAATTATGGGAAGAGGTGGAGGCAGATATAATAGTACTATAATTAGCTGTAATCAAAACGGTGCAAAAAGTGTTTACAAGAAGAACAAGATGAGCACAAAAGGGCAAGAGTGAAAAGAGGATCACGGAATCCAATGTAATCAAAACGATGTGTACGAAAGTCAACGATACATACCTGTACAGAATTACAACCAGCAGAGGTTAATACTTAAATTTTCTTCCAAGAAAAAGCAGTGGAGGTCACCAAGGAAATAAAATAAGAAAAGGGGAAAAACCTAAGCAGATGATGATTAGGTAGGGGGAAATCGCCAGGCAGTACGGGTACCGAATATTGTGCTTGCTTCAGCCCGTGTGTGAGGGCGACGGCCTGTAATAACGTGAGGAACAAAATCTGATCCAACACGACGGCCGATAGAAATTTGACTAGCGACCACTAGGAGTTACTTACAAAACAAGCAGTGGAAGCCGCCAATCGAAAAGGAAAAATAAGGAGGGGAAAAAAACTCAAATAGCGACAAATAGACTTTGAGTACCTTGGTACTAAGCGACTTCGGTACGGTACGTTCGAAGACCCCTTGTCTCGGCGCATCCGAGAACTCAACCCGTAAACTCGAAATATACCCAATCAATCAAAGTTTTTACCTCTTTTCTTCTTTTTGCTTGGTGGTCTCAACTGCTTTTTCTTGTAAGAATGTAAATTCTTTTTGATATATTCAAACAACGATACGACAAATGAAACAGTACTTGCGCGCCAGTATAATGCTGTCATATTTTGTAAGTAACAAAAGTATGCTATTGAAATACGGTTTCAAGGCAACGGGACGAAATTCGACGGAGCGACGAGACAGCATGTCCGGCGGGCCTCACCCTCGCATCGAGGTCCACCGACCGCAGCGATTCGGTGGTCGAGGAGCTTCTCGGCTTGGTGTCCTTGAGCAGTACGTGCGAACCGAGGTGCATCACCGACATCGCTGCCTCTTCCGGCTCTTGTGGCGTTGGCCTGCTGCCCTCCAGGCCGCTGCGCCACCCCTCGCACTGCTTGCTCACCTGAGGACAGCGCAAGCGCAGAACACACGCTAAACTACTTTGCCCCAATCACCGACAAGAAAAAATATAAAGAATCTATCTTTTTTTTATGGTCAGATTGATTTGAATCTAGAGGTTTGCATATCCAATATCATGTGTACGGGACAGTAACTCTAGCGGTTACTGTTACCGTTAATATCGGCGCGTCTCGCCTGCAGGGCAACCACCTTGCCCGAACAGTTAGACGCAGCCAACGACCAACGACTTCCCCAACGGTCAGCTCTAGCTAGCCCGTGCCTTATAAGCCGTAGCTAGCCACGAGCCTAGGCACTCTCTGCTTTCGCGCTCAGCCAATCTAGGCTTCGCGCGAACCCACCCACCCATCCCTATAATCCTGCGCTAATCGACCCCCAGACCCTGTCTGTGGGTGTCTTTTGGCCAAATTGTAAGCAAGCTGACATCTTTGGCAAAACGTGCCCTAGGGTAAATATGAAATAATTTTTCTTTTCTATATTCGAATATCTTCGACATATTCCATATATCTTTATCTCTACATAGTAATAGATTACTTGAAAAATACACACACAATAATATTACTAGAACAGTTGACCATAAATACAAAAAGAACAATGCAATCCAAAATACCCCATACACTCTTTTCATATCAATAGCACAATCAACCACAAAAAAAGTTAACGAACAGCAAAGACGTGGGCATGCAGTGTTATAAAAACTTAGGATTTCTTGGCATATGAGCTCGAACGCAGTTGAATCATCTTTGAAAGCAGCGATATTTGCGCGTCGAGTATAATGCTCCGGTGGGTCTCCGTAATGGGGGTCCAACTAAAATAAATTACAAAAAATACGCAAAAGCGCTAAACATTTGCACTTGAATTGCGGATGTCAGTCACACACACACACACACACACACACACACACACACACACACACACACACACACACACACACACACACACACACACACACACACACACATTGACAACAAAATTAAAAAAACAACGAAACAAAAAGGAGGGCTGGAAATGGTGGAAGGCGTACCCTGGCCAGCAAGGCATGCATGGACTCAATTTCTGCCAATGTCTCGCCTGTCATGACAATTTGTCCGCCGCAGGGAAGGTCCGACACCGCCTTTGTGACCTCCATCATCTGGAGCGCATAATCAACAAATTCTTTAATATTATCCCAGCAACGGAGTCAACTGCTGGGCGCGAGACGACGGCGATGTAAATGCTAATTTGCACTTCTGGTCGTTCAAATTTTGGTATAAATTTAACTTTTAAATATGTCGTTTCAAATTAATGCACAAATATGATGATAAAACATAATATACAATGATGTTATTTTCGAAATAGATGAAATATTATTGCATTCATAGCAAACAAGGGATCATATTTTAGCACTGCCATAAATCAGAAAGCCGCAGACAAGTGCTTTAGCAATACAAACTTTTTCCTTCTGAAGCAACAGAAATGTGCACAATTTCTTTTCGATAAACGTGCGCCTTGATTTTTGGCTCTGTAAACTATTCGCACATAGGCCATGCGCTCGTTATCCTGCGTAAATTTCCGCTCTTAACATAAGCAAACGGAGAAGAAGGTATGTAGGATACCAGCTCATGTATTGATAGAGGGCCCTTTTCGCAAAGCTGACCGTACCCTCATAGGATACCATAACAACACCGTCTTCGAATGTGCTCAACAAAAGGTGAGTTTGGATAAATTCAAAACTATTCAATAATCCAGAAACACAAACATATATTGTTAACACTGGTGAAAGGTGAAGCGCAGCAGAATGTGCCAACTGACGGCTCCGCCACTGTGATGTGGAGACACTTCCGACGCATTCACGAAGGCAAGGTTGCGGTGGGGTGGAGGGGATGGGTGGGTTACCTGGCCAGCATAACGCATGCTCGTGTTCTGACCGCCTTCGTTGGCGACACCCGTATGAATGCCCATTCGAACGCGGAGGCCGCGGAAGATAGGCAGCGGAAGAGTACTGCTGCTGTGGTGAACTACCAGCGTGGGCGCCTGCAGTGATGAGCACAAAGTTCGCCTCGGGGGTCATTGTGAGTCTCAAAAAACAGCGCGAGTTAAAATGACATAAATCTGTGGTTTTGTAATAAAATATTGCGATTATTATCACAAAATAAATTATTCATCCAGCGTCGATGATTTAATGAAGGCGATACAGCGCTCAAAGAAAGCGAACCAGTGACGCATTGGGATCCACCATTGGCATCATTCCACAGGACGTGCCGGAAAGACGGACAATTGGAATATGGAAGGCCCGATTAAGGTGCATTTCAAAACCGTTGTATTGTAAACAACCACGTCATAAACGCAAAATCGACAATGAGGAAATTGAAGAAACGATGCAGTTGGTGGCAGGATCTTATAATATCAATGCATGAGGGTGACACGATATGAGACGCATGAGCAAGTGAACTATTCAGATCTGCTTTTACACATCTAAAGAAACAAGATCGGTAAAAATACTGCTTGACGACAAAGGTGGGCAACACAAAAGGAAAAGCAATTGATAGAAAGCAATCAGAGAGCACCAACGGAAAACTCCACCCGTGAAAATCCGAATAATTAATGACGTGAGCAGAAAAGCTTCCACGCCGTACTTGCAATGTTCACCATCTTGATATCTAATACTCACAAGCTTATGTTTCACACACTCTAGAAACGACACGTGTCGAACTTCGGACACGTGAATACACGGATAAGCCCTATTCTTCGGAATTCGCAGGCAAGGCAATCGCGAAAAAAAACACACTGGAAGCTGAACATGATGTCGTGCAGTTTCTGATAGAGAAGAGAGAGTGTGCGTGTGTGTATGCCGAGGAGGAGGGGCTCGCCTCCTTACACGCGTTCCAAGAAAGCGCTGTCTCTGCCGCTCGCTGGACGTCGAACAGCAAGTCCGAGGGAGATTTTTCGTTCGAGCCGCTGAAAGCGCCTGTGGGGATTGGTCAATGCGCAGGCGAGGAGTGTCGCGACACAGAGGTGGCACAGGACCGGCACAAACGCCGTCAGAGCGGAAGAGGACGTTAATATATCTGACTGTGTAATCAAATTGAAAATCACGGGCATTGTATTGTAAGTACTTGATATTTGCAAATAATGTACGCTTTCGTCAGCTACACAATCCAAAAACGTACAGTAACGTAGGGTACATGTATTTGTATAATATGTCGTACATTATTTTCTCCGATTGTAGCAAGTACCCGTAGCAGCATATCGTTCAAGATAAATAGGGTACCTGAATCAGGTATCAGTACTTAAACGTAAAATACGGTGTTTCGGTACAACTGAACAAATGGATTTAAGTGTCGAGCAGAATCAACGAGAGAATGTATGCATGTAATGTTTACAAACAATCAAAGAAGACTTACCGTTGAAGGGCAAGTCCTTGATGATGGCCTCGTGGTGTTGCTCCATCATGGGCACGTCGGAGCTGGCCCAAGTGGGGTCGTTTCCACTGAACAAGGCATTCCCGCCGTCCTCTAGCGCGGGCGACCAGGGGGCGCAGAGCAAGTTGAGCTGCACCTGAATGCAAAATGTGACGGCGTCCTCGGGAGAGTGAAACGCGACGCGCATCGAATCGCCCTCCGTGGAGAGCTCGTAACCGTTGAAATTCTTCAGCTCCGCGCGGAGACACTGGTGGTGGATGGCGATGTCCTTCGCAACCTGCAACATGGCGCGACATCGCGTCGATAAGTGGCAGGGTATAGGTAAATACGCGAGTTAGACAGTTTATGAAGTAGCATTGGAAACTCATTTTCTTTCATATAATCGACTATTAAATGAATACATATGCACAATACATGAGATAGCCTCCCCTCCCTTGCACGGGCGGTGAGCTCGGTGGGGGGTCCGAGAAGGGCTTACCGCATCAGGGTGGCTGTCCCACAGCGAAGTGCTTCCTTGTATGTCTGTCGCGGGGCGGACAACAAGCAGTGGGAAGTTTAGGTTCTTATTAGGTGTCAGAGATGTACGTTGCAATAAAACCCTAAAATTGGCGGTGTTGATAGATCAAATAAATCACCAATTGCTTTTATCGCTGTACTTGCGCCATTACCATTCACATTGGACTGAATGGCAAGCAAATCGTAGCAACAAAAAATAAGGAAATTTTCAGGTAAATCGAAGACATACTTGTATGAATTGCTTTGGCCTCATGGGCTTGCATCTTGATAAACATTGAACAATTCAAGCCTCATCCTTCCATCCCTGGGCTGCGGCCTTTGTCTTGACCCCCATAACTTTCCAATTATTCAAAAGGAGACAACATTGGGCCATATACACCACTGAGATCATGACGGTGTGTCAAAATTGCCAATCGCATTACGCCATACAAATGGAGCGGGATTGATCAACGACCGACTGTCTACGCGAAGAGGGGGTTTCAACCAGCCTTCTAAGGCCATGGACCGTTGATGGTGCCATCGATGTTTTAGGCTGTAATATCGACATTAGTGCTACCATCACTACCACCGACTACTATTTTCCTCGCTGTATGTCAACGCCACCGTGTAATCAAACCAGGCATGCGCCGCCTCCGCAATCGGTAGCCAGATATCACCATAACAAATTATCCCATTCAAACATAAAAGTAAATTACACGGCGAGAAAGCATCAGACTCGGAATATTTTCGGAGCATCCCGTTGGCAACCTGGCGCGCTGCCAAGTACAGCCTCAAAAGTCGGTATCCTTGGTGTAATTGTACACAATTCATGTATCGCTATGCACGGGCCGGCTCTTCGGCACTTTTGTGTCAATCTTCGCGGATACATCTTACGCGCGCGGTCGCGCGCGAGTACGCGTATGCTACGGATGAGCGTGGGACCAAGACTCCCCCAGCGAACGCGCACGTACGGGGACGTGTACGGGCATACAGTCCTATAATACAGAATGTACTTTCCTTTCCTCATCGCCCGTATTGTCAGTGCCGTTTGCAGCAGCAGCTTTGTCATGATTGGCGTTGAATTACGTGAAGCACATATTTGTACAGCGGAGCGGGTAGGACTTGCCACGTGTTCACCCGCATAATAATATGCACCCGCACCCGCAAAATTGTACAAAATAAGTGAATAAAATAATTTACATTTTTTTCAAAAAAGAAGTAGAGGAAACCACCATAAAGTGGATAAGATAGCGACAATATTAAAAAAATACAGTGATTCCCATCATTACCCATACTGTATTTTTTTTTCTTTGTTGGTTTGGTAATATTCTTTTTCATTCTGTCCTTCCTGTAATCAGTTTAGTACACTCTTGTTCTTTTGGTACGCTGACGTGGTATGTTAGCTACTAAATAAATACAAATATACTAAAAACTAATACTAATACTAATACTAATAATAATACTAATTAAATGTTCGCTACTAAATAAAAAATAGTGAAATTACAAAGAAGCAGCATTAGCCACCAAGTAAAAACAAGAAAAGAGTAAAGAACATAAGCCCGAGTGAGTTAATGAATGTATAGCGATCAAACAAGATATGAATTCACACATTTTCAGAATAGTGAATGAAGACTGAGCCCATACATTGTCCTTGGTGGAATCCCGCAAACATAGGGACCGACAAATGAGCACATTAGTGTATTATCGCAACTTGTAAATATTGAATAAACAATGTAGTCGTTGGATTACAGGAAACGATGCAATCGTCATCACATGATATAGCGTCAACTAAGACATATAATTGATTATAATGAAAGCAGCGGCAAACACGAAGAAAGGAGGGGAAACAAGCGGGCCAAAGCGCGGTAACCCTGAATCCAACGTAATTTCGTTTCAATATAAATCATTTATTTAAAAGATAATTACAACACTATAAGCACAAATGTGTATAAATATTAAAAAAACAAATTCTTACTAGTAAAAGCAGTGGAGGCCACCAAGCAATATGTATAAATATTAGTATGTATACATTCGAGCAGCGACGAAGGGCTGCAAAACCGCCAAAAACAACGCGCTCCAAAATAACTATCTGAAGAAAGAGAACCGTCAAGACAATACGAAAGGGGACCTCTTGAAACATGGAACAGTTCGCATTTGAGAGCGAGATTTGGAAATCACTAGACCTCCATGAGGGAGCAGGTATAGAATAAGTAGTAATAAGTAATAGTAGCCCGTAAGTAATGAGTTTCTGCTGATTTCGCACACACACACACACACACACACACACACACACACACACACACACACACACACACACACACACACACACGCACGCACACACACACATACATTGTATCTTTCTGTTCTTCTAATCATGCACACATATCCTGTTTCTCTCACTCAGTATATTTGTAATTATTTAAATAATGCTTATAAACCAATCGTAGCGATGTGAAGTACTTACACACGTATCCAAATCCCTATCCCATAAAGTCCGACATACATCACCCGCACTTATATCTTCGAAACCTCAATATCGCATTTGTAGAATGAATTGAATCTAGCTGATGGTAAGGGACACACCGACAGTCACGCACGCACGCACACGCACACACACACACACACGCACACACACACACACACACACACACACACACACACACACACACACACACACACATTTTAAGAAACTCAGCAGACGAAAGGCCTGTGTTGTTTCCCCCCTCCTGTTGGTGGTTTTCATTGTTTACCTTGGAAAAAATGTAGATTCTCTTCAGACTATGGATCATAACAGCTGCTATCAATTGAAATACATGCAGTACGACAAGCACGCTGACGGCGGAAAACCGACTTGGAAATACGAGAGAAAAAGGGACGACACGTTCACGAAATCAATGCCACGGAAAAAAGAATGGCTACACGACGTATAAAATCCTTTTTAGACTCCGCAAAGAAACAAACATGACCGTCGACTGTGAGCAGTGTCAGGAAAACGAATACTTTTGACATACTAACAATCATAAATTGAACAAATGATCATTAATTGCAAATATCTAAAGCACGTAGAGGAGCTTTAAGTAAGTGTCTGAAGCAAAGTGTCAAAAGTACAGTGGATGTCTGGATGGGAGAAAAGCAAACCTGTGACGACGACGGTGACCTTCTCGCCCGCGCTGGGCGGCCCGCTACGGGCGCGAGGCTGCGCTTTCCTGTGTTTCATCTGCCGGATGACGCAGGGCACAACAGCTATGACGACAATGATGGCAATGATCATTGCCACGGGTGCGGAAACGGAGGCGACGATAGTGGAGGTGCGCTGGCTGCTGATCCCCGCTAGCACCGTCTCTCGGGGCACCGCTACCACCACCACCCAGTCAAGACAGTACTGTTGGTAGCTATCCAGGAAAATCATTGTCGAGACACCGTTTATCTCCCCGTCCATGTGCTTCCACTCAGGCACCGCGTTCCAGTCGCCGTCGGGGGCGATATAGCGAGCCAGCGCGCGGATGTTGTCGTCCTCGACGTCGTGGATACGAATCGTGTCCTGCGTCTTGCTCATTAGCGGCATCGTGTCGTTGTCACTAGCGATGATGAAGCCTGTGTCTCGCTCGACTATGAAGGTGTGGGCGCCCTGCAGGATTCGCAAATCAAACGGGCATGAATAAAACAAAAAAACGGTGTAAATACTTTATGATAAAACACAAATAATAATAGTGCTTAACTATTCGTCTCGCATTTCGCCAACAGAGACCAACAAGGTAATAAATCAGGGGATCGCGCACCGACATCTCCGCAGCCGTCTCTTTCAAGTACTTGGCGAGAAAATGTAGCTTAAAGCCCACCACATACGCTCCGACTCGCTCCTTGCTACTGCTCGACCCCTCGGACGGTCGCCACACCGGCACCAGCGCGTGGATCTTCAGCGTCACCGGCTCGTTCACCTTCCACACGAAAATGGGGCTGAAGCAAAAATCTCCCTCCTGCATGTCGCGCGAGTTGATGACACGCCACCAGCCGGACTTTGGGTTGGCGGGGTTGACGCCGTCGTCGCGAGGAAAGTGATTGAAACCCAGGTTTTCGTACTCCGATACCACCAATGGCCGCGGCAGCTTACGGTCCGTCATGTTGAAGGGCACCCAGTAGGCCTCGTTGGTGGCACTGCCGGCGGTGTTTCCTGGTCGAAGCTCCGCGAGCGAGGTGACGGTGGTGTTACTTTCGGCATCGTACTCTCGGCTGGCGATTACTGAATCAAAAAGCGCACGGTCGTCGCCCAGGTTGTCCTGAAATGCGTCACGGGCAGCAGAGGAGAGACACGCACAGCAATCAACCATGCGCTCGTACAACAACACAGCGAGGGTTGTCATGGTGAGGGTTAACCTACAAGACACATATCCCCGGGGGCACAAAAAAACCAACAAGATATCTCGGCCCGTGAAATAAACAGGGCACGCGACAAGGTATGAATCACAAGTACCATAGCACGATGACCGCCGCTACGTAGGAGAATTGCGAGACAGGAAGAGTGGCTTTGGTTAGTCGCGCGAAAGCACGACGAAAGGTTGGAACGTCATATGGAGCGAACATGCGCGTCTATACCAAATAAATAACAAACGCGTGCGGATGTTTGACGTACTGTAGTTTGTCAATCCTGTCACAGGCGATCACTGAAAAAGCGACATCAACAGCGGTTCAACGGACAGGCGTGTGTCAAAAGGTGCGCTTATATCTCTACACCATATGCCGCAGACAGTCCAGCCGCTACGATAGAGTCGCGTCATATACACAAGCAAAATGGGCTAAGATGCAGCGAGCAGGGGGGTGCCGAACGGAAGACGACATATGGCGTTGCCTTTTGCCCTTTTCAACTCTCCGGGTCTGTAAGTAATTATTCATGCAAGACTCGTCCGCGCACGCCGTCCTTCAAAAAAGGGGGCTCACCTCGTTGACACCCGGCGTATAAGACACGCGCGTGAAGAGGCCGTAGCAGCACTGTGCGTCGTCGAAGTAATTGAGCAAGAAGGACACGCCGTGGACACGGATGGCATCGTAAGCCTGCCAAGTGGTGGGGTCCAGCCCTGCATGATTTCCCGGCGCCAATAGCAAGTGAAAATGTAGAATAAGCCATAAATAAATTCCACGACGCAATTTCATTTTATTTTCCAGATCTGCGCGCGGGAGAAGGGTCCGAATCCAAACGTCCCAAATGAACTACCAATACAAACAATATTCGCGACTTTACGGCGTCGGGGGAGATAGAAGGCGGCAACGCCTACCCAGCTGATGTAACAACTCCAGGCCCTGTAGTAAGTGAACTCTCGCGGGCTCCATCCTGAGCTGAACCTCCGTCCTGCGTGAGATAAATTCCATAAATCTTTTCATCAAGCAATAAATAAAAGACGATGCCGCGTTCCATCTGCGTATGCCAGTACCGAACCACAGTCCCGTAATTACAAAAAACTGGTACGCAGTCTAGGTCACAGTATCTTTATTTACGTGCGAGGTTTAGAGCGAGGTTGCGTGACCTGCTGAGGCTACAGGTACTCGGCGAACCAGAAGAACCCATGGCGACTGCCCTAAAAATGTGCACGTGTGACATGCGCGTTACTGCGACGGCCACCAAGGGCTGCCAAAACAGCGCACTTCTGCTTCCATAACGCTGCCGCTTCCATCCCGACCCCAACCCACCCTTCTTTGCGAGGACGAGATAAATTGAAATAGGGATTTATTCAAATAAGGTAATCTAAATTTGAATCGCTGGCAAAGGAAACAAGGGGAATCCCGGGACTCGCAGTCGGGGCGAAGCTGACGACCGCCGTCGTCAAAACGCCATAGGAGAAAGGGTGGGTGTGGCAGGGGGGAGGGGTAGGTTGCGGCCGATGGCCCTTGTTGAGACAGAGAAATAATTAATGCATGAAATAATCTTGTAGTGTACCGGTACCTGTACGTAATACAAACATAAAAGCAAGAGCGGGTCAACAGGTGGGCCACGCCCGCTGGCGTCGTACATGACTTGTGGTGGGTAGAACTCCTGAAGCCGCTCGCCGATAGTGTGGACGGACTGCACTCCCGCGTTGTAGGTGAAGAACCATCCGACAAGGCTGGCGACGATGAGCGCTAGGAAGAGGAAGGCTGCCGCAAAGAACATCACCTTCGTCCCCGGACGCCGCCAGGTTGAGTTGGAAAGCGGGGTGGAAACATTTACTACCGACCGCCCTGACCTGCTAATCTGGAGGTGGGGTGCCGCACAGTGCCGCTTCACGCTCCACGCGGAGCGCAAACCAGACGTGTTATTGATAGTCAGCTTGCGGGACGCCACAACAGCGGAGGAGACGGTAGTGGAGGCTGGAAGGTTAGGGTGGTAGGGACCAAAGTAACCGCCGGAGGAAAGTGTACGTCCGTGTGGTTGCTGCGGCGGTGGGGCGGTCGGCGCGTTTGCTCGCGCCGCCCTCTCGCCCGACCGCCCGACTACACCAGCTATCGTCATGCTAATACCCAGCCCAAATCCCAATGGGTACAGCCACACCGCTCCTCCTAGCCGCTGCTTTACAATATGTTTTGCGCTCCCAACAATTGGTTCCTGCGGGGCCAGAACCGAAACTACCGGGTGGCAGAGTGCCGGTGAGTGTCGTTAATGGTGTTGTGCCGCTCCGCTGCGCTATCCTATGGCGATATATTTATATAGCTGCGGTAGGCGATATGTATGAGAGACCTGTACCGTGTAAGGATTATGTACGTATGCTTGGTGGCTTCCACTGCTTTTTCTGGTCATATTGAAATTATAGAGGTTTAAATTACACTGGGGGCGAGAATAGTCGGGCGTTGCCACGACGTTACAAATTCTAACCGCTAGAGTACGCATGACACTGTTGGTAAAACACAGACATGCGTTACCCCTATATGACGCGCCGACACACATAGGTCGTCCACCTTCTGCCTTTGCGCGAGCACAGCTCACGCAACGGCATCTAGACTCTGGCAGTCTAGTAAGGTGACTGATATCTACTAGCACACGGTGTAGCTACTATCGAAAACATTCACAGGGCAACTATGGCAGACAATCTACCAGAACACCTGTACCCAACGGGGGACGACAGCGGGGACATCCAAGCGCCACCATCTGCAGCGCAGTTTGAAAACTTGTATAATCTTGTTAACCAGCTGCTCCTGAAGGTTGACGGCGACCAGACGAAACCGCCAGCCCCTACCAAGCAGCATAACATTCCGTCAATACCTGCCGACGCAGTCTCTGAGGGTGGGAGCGTGGACGAGTACGCCACGCCTGTATCTGCTCATTCGACCAAGCCCGCGTACATCGACCCGCGCGATTGGATCGACTTACTCCCACGAGCGTTCAACGACAATTTACCGCCTGTCAACGCTTCTATACCGGGCATGTGGACGCCTCGACACGACGAGACTGAAAGGTTCCTAACCGAGGAGAAACGAATTTCCTCACGAGACGAGTATCGACACCTAGCGTGCTATGGCGTTTACTCTGCGGCCGCGGACGCGGCGCTCGAAACAGCTCTGGCAACGATTCGTTCGACAACCGCTACCGAAGCGGAACGAGCGCACGCCTGGGATATTACCGACGCGGCCGTTCGGACACACAAGACTGTCACGCAAGCCGTCGAGTCGCGACTTACCTACGTTCGACGATTCAAAGGCAAGAAGGCCCTTACCGGAGAGGAGCGAGTCGCCGAACGCCTCGTCTACTCCAGATTCTTCGACACACAGGCTGCCGACCGCAGCACCAACGGCGTCGACGGCCTCCTCGCGGCACTGGAAGACAAACGCCTCGAAGTTAGTCTCCACGCGGCCGCAAAAGCTCAAGCCGCTCAAACCTTTAAGCAGTCGACGCCCGGCAGGGGCGACGGAGGCAACCCCGACAGACCAACCGCGAGGCCGGACAAGAACCTCAAAGACAAGGAAATCAGGGACAAGGAAAAACGAGAGAAGCGCGACAAGGACAAGACTCGCCAAAACAAAAAGCCCGAGCCCGAGGCAGAGGGCTGATGGTGTGCACCGCCGCGCCGATTCCTGCAACCCAGCCTCCGACTACATGCGACATCGCGTGCGACGGAGCTGGCGCGAGTGGGAGAAAATCGGCGCGAGCGTGCAAACCCTACAGTGGATCCGGGAGGGCGTATCGATACCGTTCAAAAACAACCGCCCACCCCCACGATTCAACCAAGGAGTGTCGTTACTCGATGCTACCCCTGCCCAACTAGAATTCGTCGAACGCGAATTAGCGCGCTTTGTACATGCCGGCGCTTGGGAACCTTCGACCTGCAGCGACTACGTCTCCAGACTATTCCTAGTCCCAAAAAACCGGGCGTCAACCAGTGGCGATTAATCTGCGACCTACGACCACTCAACAAGTATTGCGTGCGAAAACGACTCAAGATGGAGACCCTACTCGGGGTAAAGCACCTCACCCGCAAGGGGGACTATATGTTCAGCTTCGACCTACAAGACGGGTTCTACGCACTGGGCATCAACCCAGCGGACCGAAACTACTTCACCGTCAACGTCCGAGGCCAACTCTACATGCTAGCCGGGCTACCTATGGGTTGGTCCCTATCCCCGTTTTATTTCTGCAAGATGACGCTCACCTTCGTAAATTTCCTGCGAAAACCGGACCCCGAAGCACCTACCCCACCGACGAACAGCAGCTCGAAGACCTACCTCAGACGAACGCGGTGGCGAGGCGCCCGAATACTACCCTACGTCGACGATTTTCTACTCTTCGCGTCTACAGAGGCGGAAGCGCTTACCTTACGCCACCGCCTGTCACAGCTGCTCGACCGGCTCGGTCTCCTCCGACACCCCACCAAGGGTTTCTGGACACCAGCGCAAGTCGGGCACCACCTGGGTATCGACATCGACACAGCGTCAGGCTACTTCTACGCGCCGGAGCAAAAACTCCACAAGATTGCACAACATGCCAGACACCTCATCGGGAGAGCTACACGGAACGCGCGCTGGTTACCCGTAAAAGACATGCAGTCACTCGCAGGTCAGGCCCAGTACCTTTTTTTGGCAATTCCGGCGGCCAGGTTCTTCCTCCGCGAACTTCACTCCGTCGTCGGCGAGAACTGGGGTGGCCTCGTCCGGCTCACCCCCCAGCTCCGTCGCGACCTACAGTGGTGGACAGAGGTGCCCAGTCAGTCCAACGGCAAGCCCATCCACAAACCCGTGGAAACAGCATATCTACACACGGACAGCTCCGGGTATGGTTGGGGCGCGGTCCTAAACGAGCAAGTCGAGGCTCGAGGATTCTGGAGCAAGGAGGACGAACAACAACACATTACCTGGAAGGAGCTGAAGGCCGTCCGTCACGCTGTCGAGAGTTTCCTACCACAAGTGGCAGGCCGCAACGTCCTCATGCACGAGGACAACCAAGCGGTATGTCACATTCTGACTGGCCTGACCTCACGGTCGCCAGTTATGATGGACGAACTCCGACGACTATGGTGCCTACTCGATACGAACTCTATCACGATCAGGGCCCGCTACATCAGGTCAGCGGCGAACGTGTGGGCCGACAGGCTCAGTCGACATCTAGACAGCGACGACTGGCGACTAGACCCGGTACTGTTCGCAGAACTCGATGCGAGGTTCGGAAAGCATTCGATCGACCGCTTCGCCTCAGCCCTCAACACCCTACTACCCCGGTACAACGCTGGCTGGAAGGACCCCACGTGCGAGGCTGTAGACGCCATACACCTCTCAGACAACGATTGGCGAAAGGAGAACAATTGGTGCAACCCACCCTGGCCCCTCCTACCCAACCTCGTCCAAAAACTTCGACAGAGCGGAGCAGCAGCTACCGTAGTCGCCCCGCGCTGGACAGGCAAGGTCTGGCACCAGGCGCTTACCGAGCTGGCTTCCGAGGAAATCATCATCGCGCCACGCCACAACTTGTTCCAACCCGGACGGCGGGCGCTACGCGGTACAACAGGCAGTCCACACTGGCCTGTGACAGTATTCCGCGTTCCCTTCCGGCGTGGCTCTATCTGAGGCGAGGGGCGGTCAGTGCTACGTTAGCATTATTTACGGGAGTACACAACGCGCCAAGAATCCCGCACCCTCAGCCCGGCCGAAAAGCACAGCCTAAGTACCGAGTTACCGTCACAGCCACCACCAACCCGTGGATCGAGACGATGAAACCGTACATGACCAAAATTCTCGGTTCTGACGCACTGGGCACCAAGACCTTGGCTCTCCTCGCCGCAGCATGGGCCCCTAGCACGGCAGCAACGTACGGCAGTACTATACGCCGCTACTTCGATTTCTGTACGGAGCAACGACTCGCGCCGCTAGCGGCCACACCGGCACACATGGCACGCTACGTCGCATGGCTAGGTCAACTAGGTACAATCAAGGCCTCAAGTCTCTAGCCGTACCTCTCAGCGGTCAACGGTTTCTTCAAGGACCACGGCCTCGAAGCAATTGCTCTCGGAGAACTGGTCGCTAAAGTGAGAAAAGGCCTAGCGGCCTCTCAAGTCGCGATTGACGACACGACGGTACGGGTCCACCTGCCCGCCTATATCATCGAAAAAGCCCTACGCATGGCTCAAGCCCTACGACTCCAACTCACGGCGGCCACGTCGCGTGAATTGCTCCTAGCCAGCCCAGCACGCGAACAAGTACGTTTACTACGGGCATGCACTACGGTGGTACTAATGTACTTATTCTTCAGTAGAGGGGGCGCAGGCATAGGCTGCTTAACCGAGGACCTCGTCGCCTCCGAGGCAGACGGACTACGCTTGTACCACCGTACAAGGAAGGGACAACGCAAAGTGTCAGCAGAGCGCAAACTACTATGTCACCTACCGCCTACAGTACACAGCGAGGTAGTTCAAATGTTATTGTTCTTCGACGCTATCCGACACACGCTCTCGGACGGAAAATACCCGACAGCGCGGTGGGCGATTAGCACCTCAGAACGACACGACAGATGGACAGCCAACACGCTCACGGGATGGCTCTCCGAAGTCACGATGGCACTGCAAGAACGACCCCCGGAGGGTCACAGCTGGACATCACACTCCCTCCGAAAAGGGGCTGCGACAGCCGCCTACAGCATCGGGGTTACGCTACAGAAGATCAAACACTTCGGTGGCTGGTCAACGGAGTCCAGCGTCGTCCTCGACTACATCGACCCGACCGCCCTTGCAGGACGGTCAGAGTGGTTCTTCTTCGGCTGGCTCACACCATGGGGTGGCCAACCAACGACGAACAACCCGCCCAATGGCGACAACATGGCAAACGGAGCCTCCCCCTGCTTTGTAAATGGTCATATTGAAATTATAGAGGTTTAAATTACACTGGGGGCGAGAATAGTCGGGCGTTGCCACGACGTTACAAATTCTAACCGCTAGAGTACGCATGACACTGTTGGTAAAACACAGACATGCGTTACCCCTATATGACGCGCCGACACACATAGGTCGTCCACCTTCTGCCTTTGCGCGAGCACAGCTCACGCAACCCTCCCTCCCGATTCCCTCAATTAGCGTACGTACCGGGCCCTGGGCCCCTTGCGTGCAAAAAATGTAAGAGATCAACACTTTTGGCAAACGGAGCCTCCCCCTGCTTTGTAAATTGTAAGAAATTTTTAGATTATGTACGTATGGGTACAATGTGAGCAGCTTCATTACTGACATGCGCGACGACTAAGTAGTTTGCGTGCATGCGTTCCCATATCCAGACCCGTACAGGTACGCTACCTGTACGGGTATTATTTATTATTATCAAATTTGTTACAAGAAAAAGCCGTGGAGGCCACCAAGCAAAATGAAGAAATAAGGAGGGAAAAACATAAGCCGATTATGCATATCTAATCATAAATAAGCGCATGTGTATGAGTAGATACGGCGCTCTTCACCCGCGCCATGGGCCGCAAGCGTCCTCGTGTTTCCTCGAGCGGCGCGTGAGGCGCCGCTTGTCGCCTCCACGTGTTGCATTCTCGGCGCGGCCTAGGAGTTTCCTTAGTTCAATCTGCTAGGTTTGTGCACAATGTAGTGCTTTCCTTTTGCCGTGCTTTGGATTCCGTGATCCTCTTGTCACTCTTGCCCTTTGTTTCCCCTCCCACTTTCCCTGTCCGTGCTCATCTAGTTTTTCTTGTAACCAAACATGTGTATGGGTACCTGTAATGTCATCCGTAAATTCAGCTCCCCTGATGGATGAGTAAACAATAGACTATCGGTAATTCCCTGTCATGCTCGACGTCGCGCTGTAAATTTGATTACAAGAATCACAACAAAAACGCGGACAAGGAAAAAAAATAAGAACCAAGAGGGCGAGAGTGACAAGAGGGTCACGGAATCCAAGGCACGGCAGAGGGAGGCACTAACATGTACACAAACCTGTGGATAACTTAAGACATTTTTGTTCTCTGATCTTTGCCACCATCCGCGAATGGTAAATTTTAGTTATATTGTGCAGTTCTTAACTCATTATCACGATCACTTAGTCGCATGTTCGAATCCCGCGGATGGCAACATACCCATTAACTATCCCCGGCCATTCGGACAAGTTGGTCTCCTATGTGCCATTTAATAAGGCATCATTCTTCAATGGAATTTGCAACCGTCCGCGAAAGATGGATTTTGGTTATACAATTCACAAGGCAAGAATACGAATGGGGAGAGAGGAAAAAGGGGGCAAAGAAGCCCGTGGGGTTGGGAGGCAGGCATCAACAAGTGCACCACCCCCATGCAACCTCCTTGGAATGAATCCGCTTGCACGCTCTCCTGCTTTGATTGGCTCCTCCGTGATCCCTACGGGTACTATTTTATTTATCGATGCATGATAATCGACTCACATATGATCGGCATATTCCACATATAAATCAAATTCATTATAAAAGCGAAGAAAAGTAGCCGATAAATACAATATAAGGAAGAAATTGCGATATCTGAAAACGCATGAGGAATTCCATTGTAATTTCCCACAAAGTAGGGAAACAAGCAACGGTATCCAAACAACCACCCCCTTAGCACAACATCGACACGAATATGGCAGGAATAGAATAATGATCTTTAAACATACGAATGGCTCTCACAAAATGACCAATTTTGCTTTCACATTGTTTCCAACTAAGCTTGATATTCGAAGCACAAGTACAACCACCTAGAATTATTTCGGTGCCGGGCGGAAGAGAGCCTACGAGCACTGTTGTATCTAGATAATAAGAGAATAACGAGTGATGACTTCAAGTTCGCTTCTTTGCCATTATTGCATTAATAGTACCTTTCCTAAACATCATCCAAACCTCCCCTAAACATCAGACAACGAATTACCAGCTTCAATTTCATACATTATTTGATTACATCGAATGGAGGGGGAAGTGGATCATGAGATTAATATAGTAAACACTGGTTCACGAAAATCAATGTACTTTTTTGAGAAAAGGGTGACATACTGCGGATATGGAGCCTAAACGCTCCACATACCATGAGGCCACCCACCCAAGTATCGCAAGATAAACGACATATGTGTGGCTCCCACTATATTCTTAATTGATCACGAAAACGATATAGAGCACGCAAGATCGCGGGATTCGTGAAGCGGGGTTGGCTATGTTGATACACTTCCGAATAACATTGTGAGTGATGAGAGGTCACAATACGCCGTTGTTGTCCTTGCTGAGAATGGCGATTGTCAATCTTTACAACGCATTGTCCATTTGTCGGCATGATGTAGCACTTTGCCTCGTTAGTTGTAGAATGCTAACGCAAATTTTTGCGAACCAGAAGCGGTAAAGATGCAAATGCCCCTAACGGTTCGTTTGTGTTTTGAATAGCGGGCATTTTGGCAATCGCTAACGAATGCTTTTCGCGGGAATGAAATAACTTTTTTTAGCGCCGGGCGTTGATGTCTGAATGTTGGGCAATACCGGTACAGTTCATAGTCATTGTAGGATGCTAGTATTGGGGATGCGTCAGCATCGTCTCCATATTTTGACAAATAAAAATACATATTAGTGATCCCCTTGTGGGGGGATCGGCTCAAGTAGAAACTCACAACGGCCAACGCATCCATAATCGCTACCTAGTTTGAAGTAACGCACGTGGTTCCAATCATGACAACCATAAATGTTCGTCAACCATGCCTCATTGCCCCCCCCTCCATCCTTTCACTTCCTCGTGTCTATAGTGCCTCCTGTCATTTAATATATATCATGTTGTTTAATCATGCACGGCGCGTTAAAACAAGACAGAAATGAAAATTTGAATCGATCGAATATGCACTCTCGCAAAATTCCGGACAATATGCAAAACATGGTAATGATAAACTAGTCAAGAACATGTGCGCCTCTCACCACGTCAAGGACGACGACACCTAGGTTCCGCCCAAGAGTAGTAGAGTCGCCAAGCAAGCATTTAGCCGTACTTCGGTATATGGTTAGACGTGAGCTTAATCAAAGCGAGAGATGTCCGCGAGATTGTCGAATTAAGCCCGTAATTGATTCAATAAAATTGTCTTAACTACATACGTAGTTTTGAGTGTCACGCTCGGGCATTGCGCAAGCGCTCATAGCGAGCAGTTGCGTATTGCTTAGTGAGCCAATTAACTATATATGTATTGTTGGACTTGATAGATGGGAGCTTGGAGGCGTGGATACCGTGTTGAATGCTCCATGCTTGGTTTGCGGGTGTGTGAATGGATCATGGACCACCTCAAAGTGCATGCCGCATGCACGGGTGATGTATAATTTGGAAATCAAGTGAGTAAAAACCCACAAGATCCAGGTATTGATAAACAATGAACTATATACATGGTCGAGGGCGATTGGCAATGGTGAGGGGCAAGGTCTTACTTGGCCGTTTGGGACACATCACGTTGACAGTGATGTTTGGAATGCTTGATTGTGTGCTTGTGCCGACCACACTCGCCCCACACGTGGCACACGCCGGGAATCGGGCTTGCAAAACAATAGGATTAAAGAACATGGATAGATGTATATCGACCGAGCCCGCACAAACCGCATCATTAGATGAGCCGAATTCAAAAGGCGTTGCTTGGCATTGCGGGTTAGCTTTGCCGGAATATCACGGAAAGTATAATGATTCACTGAAACTCGTTTTAATGACTTTTTCCACCCGTGAGTATATGCCTTCGACGGGCATTGACAAGGTGTGTCCAACGGTACCTTATTTAAATAGTTTCGAGAGGACTTGAGTTGGTTATGGCCGTTTTAACATTGTGACCGAATGCAGCTTGCCCTTGGGTTGTACGCATATCGGTAGTAAGTACTCAAACGCGATTTCGTGCGATTCACCCACAATGGTTTGCCTTACCCCCCCCCCCCCCCCCCCCCCCCCCCCCCCGTCGCCTTTGCATCATATTTGTACGACCGTCGCACAGTTATTTACGTGGTGGCACTTTAGCCCGTTTCTCTTGTCGTCGTACCGGCACGGCGACTAAATGAAAGACCGTGTCGCACGCAACGGGTGCGCCGGGCGCAATAACCCCAAGTAAACAAGCCCGGTAGTGCTCGAATTTACCCCCCGTATTTGTCGGTGCATTCCATGTTGGACGCCAAGCAAAGCATCATTATTGCCAAGGAGTTCAGGAAATTTGTCAATAAAATCGACAGATGATAACATTTTCCACATGTGAAGGTTCGAAATAGTGCCCGGACTTTCATAGAGGAGTGTAGCTTGAAATACCCGTACACGTGTTTCGTATACACTCGATCCCTCACAAAATTCCGGATGCAATATGGTGTGCGTAAGCTAGTAAAAATATATATGTGCCCTTCTCACCACGTCAAGCACGATGGCGCCCATGTACCACCCAACTATACGGCAACGCCGGGGAGAAAGAAGTTACCATTCATTCGGTATGGCTAGTGGCGAGATCATAGCGAGTGCTGTCGAGCGAGCTTGTCAAATTAAGCTCCCAAAATCCCAGAATTTTTTTAAAAGTGCACATCTCGTCATGAGCAACACACGCGGGAACTTCTCAAGAGCTCACAACAAGCTACATATTACTTAATGAGGCACGCACCCCAGTTTTTGAGACTTGTCGGAAGGAGTTGGAGGCGTGGATGCCGTGCTGATTACTCGAGGTGTGGTTTGCGGGTGTGTGAATGGGGCATAATAAAAGCTAACGCCGCAAGCGCGCGTGATGTATATGTAAAATATGCGAATAAAAGCCTGCACATTGCAGCTTTTGTTCAACAGTGCATTGTTTAAATGGGTGACGGCAATTGGCATTGGCGAAGAGCAAGGTTCAGCTTGGCCGTTTGGGCCGCATCGCGTTGACGGTGATGTTTGGAAACCTTGGGGTATATGCTTGTGCCACCACACCCGCCACACGCGTGGCACACGCCGGGAACTGGCCGTGTAAAACAGTGGGAATTAGATTCGATAAACATTTATCGACAAGCCATGCACACACCGCCTCATGAGGTGAGCCGGGCTTGACGGGTGTTACCTAGCATTGCGGCTCATCTTTACCGAAATGTAACGGAAAAAATATAAGAATTCGCTAAATATCTTTTTTTGCTTCCGAATCCGTGAATAGGCTGTGCGTTCGGCGCATCCAAAAATACACGTCCAATGGTACCTAAAACAAAAAGGTTTGACCATCTCTGTGTAAGTTATTAGTATTTAAATCATGTTGTTGAACGCACCTTGCCCCTTGGTTGTGCGAATATCGGTGGTAAGTCTACATACGCGATTTGATGCGTTTCCGCCACAGCGGCCTGCCCAAGACTTTCCCCCCTCCGTCGCTAATGCATAATATACGCACGGCCATTGCACAATCATTCACATTGCGTCGCTTTCAGCCACTTGCTTCTTTCGTGTAACCGGCAAGGCGATTGCTTGAAAGAGCGTTTCGTACGGGTGCGGGCGCGAAAACCCCACGCACTCAAGCCCGGTAGTGCTCGCATTCGCCCCCTTGTGTGTCGGCGCAATCCATCTTGGGCGCAAAAGCATTGCCTATAACTTCGATGCAGGAGTGCAGTTTTTACATGCGAAGGTATGAAATCTTGTCCGGACTTTTGTGGGGGAATATATAATAGCAAATCAATCAATGGCATCACGCAAACGACTAACGATGGACCATTGACGTCGACTTTGGCAATTGCACACGCTCCATAAACCGCCGAAAAGAATTTATCATAAAATAAGAAAAAAATAGGAATTGGGCGCATGTAGTAGTATATAGACTACACATATTTGCACACAAACCACTCATGGCATGCAAACTATTGGCGACTGTTGACGTCGTCTTTGGCAATTGCACGTGCTCCATTTAGACATGGCCTTCCCAGTCGCGGTGACGGCCCGCGCCAATTGCCGTGGGTAGCAACATCAGCAAAGACGCCCGGGGGATCCCTTGCTATCATTGCTTCACAATTTTTTTTTTTATTAACCTTTTTACCGCGTTCCACCGGCCATCACTACCACTATCGAGCGTAAAATATTGCTCCATTCTATGTGGAACCCGGGTTCCAAAAGGTACCACGAGGTAGAGGTTTCCACCTCTTGGCAATAAGCTGTATCGAAGCCGTGTCAATGCCGACCCGCTCTTGCCACCCTTCGGTAGCCGTATGATGGGTCAAAGTTGTCGAGTCCAGTCGTACGGGTGAAATTGTTTGGCAAACTCGGCCACCCACTGCTTCTGCACGGCCGTCGACTCTTGCCGGGCGCGCTGGTGCCAGCGCTCCTCGGGCAGCCCCAGCATACCGATGAGGATGTCCCGCCCAAAATTCTTGTTCCACTGCTCCTCGTCGTCGATGACGTGCGCATAGCCACCTGTGAACATCCAGGTTAGCGGGCGAGAAGCCGAACGGGCGTCAGAATTCTATCTCTGTACATGTTGTGTGTTGTGTACAGAAAACATACCCACATATAAGAAAGGGCTACATATGGAACTACCTGCAGGAATAAAATATACAAATGTGATGCGGGTAGGAAATTGCTATTTTGCCCATCCACTACACTCTTGCGTCACACCCATGCTACTCAGAAATGCCTGGCGCTACCGCATAGTCGCAGTTTGAGAGTTTGCATCCATTTGGTAGTTCTTCCGTCAAATAATATTATCAACGCAACATCAATATCCCTCTAACACACTGAACTGTGCAATTGTTTACACACATATCGTTAAAAAAAACCCGTCATAAACAATTTGGCGTTGACAAAAAAAAAAAAAGTTTGCACCCATTTTGTGAGACTGTCCATAATAATATCAAGAAAATGACTAGTCAACACTGAAACAATACATAATGATAACATAAAAAGTCGTTGCACAGGTATTTAGTAAAATCACTCTGGAGAATACGGAAATGCTAAAACAGCTCCGCCATTTAAATTGCATTACTAATGTCGCATTCGCAAACACGACTTGATTCGTTTTCAGGGGCCAGCAGGAGGGGCGCCGCACCCGTGAGCCCAAACTCGACGTGGAAGTACGCAAAGCCGACGGGGATGGAGCCGCGCAGTCCCTGCTTGGAGGTGTCGATGATGCGCTTGGCGTGGTGCTGACTCCACTCGCTCTCCGCCTCATCCAGCCCCTGCTTGAAATAGATGGGCGCGTCCGCACCGACCTCTACCGGCACAGGCACGCACTCCACCACCGCGTGACCGCGCCCGCTTCCCAGGTGCATCGCGTTCTCCAAGAACACCACGTCCCTGCCCTGCGAGGAAAACATCTGGAGCAGGCATTTCTTGAAGTTGCGGATCTCCGTCCAGACGTGGTCGTCGGTGGCGCGGGAGGAGGGGGTGTGCTCGGTGGTGGCGATCTGACAGTGCCCGGGCACCAGTCGCCCGCTGGCAGGCAGCATTAGGTACGTCGCCTGTCCGATGGCGACCGTCAGGTGCTTCACCCGCTCCCTCGCCTTGTCACAGCGGAGCAAAACAGGCGGAACGCATGAGACACCAAGCCACAACCATCATCAACCGAAGGTAAAGATGATTGCAGGCCCGACTTTCTTCGAAAGAGGCGCACGCAAGGACGCGTTGATTCCACACACACACACACACACACACACACGCACACACACGCACAATCCCCCCACACACACGCACATACACACACATGCACCCGCACACACACACACACACACACGCAAACATACACACAGACATCACACACTCACACACGCGCGCATACACACACATATATATGCATAGACATACATGCACTCACACACACACACACACACACACACACATCCTCGAGAGCTGAGCAAAAATGAAATGTGAGAGAGGGGAGGGGTCACCTGGCCACCAAAACAGTGTAGGCAGCGATCCTGGGCGCTCTGCATACGCCGGTGGTCCGCCACCTGTGCAGCCTTACTGCGCTGGTCCTGCGCCTCTCTTGTCCCGCGCTTTCGGCGGTCCTCATACATCTCAATGCCGCCGTCATTGTCGTACTCCTCATCCACATCCAACTCTTTCCCCTGCAATGCCACACAATTCCATAGCGACAAACACTCAGGCAAGCTCTGCCGCAGCCCCTTCCCCCCCCCATAAATCAAAGTAGAGATAAATGAATTATATCATACTTCAAAAAGAAGTAATGTCAATTTCAAATAAATTGCAATAAACTACAGTTAAATGACATTGAAGGACTCAGCATCAGCAATTCAACAGGGCGATAATTTTGTCAGTTATTCATTGTGTGTGGCCCGTTGCTGAGTTGTGGAGGGGGAAAGGGGGATGCAAAGTATGGCCAGTGTCTCTCTCTCTCTCACCTTGTAGCGCGCCTTGCTGGCGATGTTTCGCGCGAGGTTGGCATCGATGTCCGCCGCCCCCTCATATCGCTGCTGTCGCACCAGAGCGTCAAGGTCCTTCTTGTCGTCGTCCTGAAAGTAGCGCTGCTTCGCCCCGTCCGTCCCATACCTGCTCGCATCACCGCCCCCAAAACAGCGTAGCCCCCTCAGGATTAACAAGTTCCCCTGCACATGGCACCCTCTCGCCCGGTACATGAGCGCGTACCCTCAAGTCCACCCCCTCTTCCGCAAAAGCTCAGATAGGAGCCCACGTACAACACTACACACATACACACACACACACACACACACACACACACACACACACACACACACACACACACACACACACACACACACACACACACACACACACACACACATGGTATTTACACCTCCTCCAAACACACAGACTCAATTTCGTCCCAACACAAGCGGACATCAGCCCACCTAAACCTGCATGAACACATCTTTCTCTCGCATGAACAGAGCCACACACACACATGCTTTTCCGTGCACAAAGCAACATTATCACATTCCGCCTCTCATGTTCAAACCCCCACCCTTCCCCCAAAACACACACACATACATACACACACACACACACACACACACACACACACGCGCGCGCGCGAACAAAACCACACTGACGCACAAAAGAAAATTTACTTTGCCTCTCACATTAAAATCCCCCCCCCTCCCGTCACACACACAAACGCACACTCACACACACACACACACTCACACACACACACACACGCACACACACACACACACACACACAAACGCGCGCGTGCGCATAGCGTCACAAATAAAAGCAACCTTGTGTGCACTAAGCAATACAAACAGGGCTTCGAGCAGCAAATACATTGTCCCCTCCCTTTCCCCTTCTTTGCCTCCCTCTCTCAACACCTCACCTCTCAGTCTTCTTCGGAACCCTGTTCCCCTGCGGCAGAGAGTCCGCCCCAGCACTTTTCCTCCCGAACGCTCCCGGCGCCGCGCGGCCCTGTGCGTCCACCAACGGCAGCGCCACCGTCTCCCGCGCGCCCCCCGCCCTCTGCCCACCCACAGCCGCCGCCCCCGCTCCTGCCGCTGCCGGCGCCCGTCCCATCAGCCTCGCCCGCAGCGCATCCGCCACGGACCGATTCCCACCGCTGACCGCCGCAGGTGCCGGGGACGGCTGAGCTACAGCAGCAGCAGGAGCACCGACAGCAAAACCTCTCCCTTCCATAACGACATCCGCTGGGCTCTTCTCAGGAGGCAATTGATACTCCTCCCTCACCACCGCTGCCTCCTGCATATCCTGTGATTCTTCCTCTTTCACATCCTCAGGCAAGGGGGCGGTCTCATCCAGTTTCGCGTCGCCACCTCCCACCCCCTGCGACGCAAAAAAGGTGCCATCGTTTTTGAAGCGGTTGATGTCCGCAGCAGTGGCCAAGAGCTCGCTGTCAGCTCCTCCTCCCCTCTTGCCCCCTCTCCTCTCCTCTCCCCCTCTCCCTCCTCCTCCCCTTCCGCCCCGCGGTGGTGGTGGCCTCCTTTCCCGCTCATCCCTCGCCCCGCTCTCGCGTGCCGGTCTGTCCCACACCGCCTCGTTCTGTTTCCCCCTGCTGCCGCTACCGCCCCCCCTCTGCTCGCCCCCCGTCTGCTTCCAAGACCGACCCACGTCGCCGCTGGGCCGCCGCATCGTCTCCTGCTCCCCGAGCTTTCCGTCCAGGTAGTGCGCTCGGCCGCGCCTTGCCTCCGCATCCTCGGCGCCCTCCGGATTGGCCTCCCTCACGCGGTCCTTCGCCGCGTGACGGTGCGCCATGGCTGCCGCAAATTCAAACCACAACCGCGTTTTCAGCAACCCACCCCACAACATACCGCCCTGACTCCGCTAATTCACCCCACCTCAGCATATCACACCGCACCAAAACACAGAGAAAATCAGCACCTCATCACGCCAAACATCGACATAACCACTCACCACAACCAACAGCACCACACCATCGTATCAGTCCAGCCCAACTTCACACCCAACTCAAACCAAAGCAAAACATAGCGGTGCACCACATCGGATCAGCTCAGCGCATGTCAACTCATTCCATACCACCTCTGCCCAGCTCAGCTGAATCGATATAATAATACACCAACTTCAACCACACCACACCACACCACACCACAACACAACAAACCATTCATTCCATAGTACACTGAACCCTACCCGCGCAGCCCATCTAAACACCTCACACTAGCACAGCCCAGCTGTGCCTATACAATCTCATCGTGTAATGCAAAGGGCAGGAAGGTATGAACGAACCGTGAGAGGCCCGCGAGCCCGACTGAGTGATACCGCTGGTGAGAGTGGCCACGGAGCCCCAGCGCTCCGCCACAACCTGCGCACAGCCGCCGTCCCGCCGAGGGAGGAACAAATCAGCAGGCCATGCTTGAGCAGTGCAGATTAACCGGTTGAAAGGGGGTTGATGTGTTAAGGAGGGTGGGAGGGGGCTGAGCGAGGGTGGGCTGACCTCGTTGAGGGCGGTGCCCGCGTCTGCTGCCGCCTCACGTGCCCGCTTCAGCGCCTTTAGCTTCCAACTGGCGCCTCCATCGCCTATGGCCGGCTTTCGTGGTGCGGAGGCGGCGGCGGACTGGGTGGGGGGCAGCCCTGTGCCGCCGTCTTTGAAGTAGGGGTTCAGCTCGCGTTCCTGTAGGGAGCCAAAGGTCAGTTAGCAAGCACTCACACACACAGACACACAGACAGACACACACACACACACACACACACACACACACACACACACACACACAGACACACACACACACACACACACACACACACACACACACACACACACACACACACACACACACACCATACGCGCCAGCATATGCAATGCCACGCTGGTGTTGCCGTAGGAGGGAAAGACAACGCCAGAGCCCAGAGCGAGGGCTGAATTATTCCGGTTTCCAAGAACGAGGGGCAGAGGGAGGCGACGCACCGAGGCGCCCTTTTCTTTCTCAGCAGCTACGCCCGCTACCTTCGCGCCGTCCACCTCCTCTCGTTCCTGCTGCCTCGTCTTGGCGTCTTTCAGCTTTTGAGCAAACAACGAGTTGTCGCTCATCCAGCTGTCACGCGCCCCCACACCGACGTCCCCCGCCGCCACGTCGGCATCCTTCGCCGCCGACTGCATCAGCACAGCCTCGTCCCCCTGTTCACCACCGCTGCCATCACTACCGGAAGCGCTAACCGCCGGACTGTCATCACTTCCAGACGCGACTGCGACACCCTCGCCACCGCGGTGCCGTTTCTTCTGCCTCCTCTTGCTCGACTCTTTGCTGTGCTGCCGCTTTTTCTCCTTCCGCGACTTTTCCCGTTTCGCCTTCTTCTCCTTCACCACCCCCTTCTCCACCACGCGTATCCCCGACAGCATAGTGCCAGTCGCAGTGCAGCTGTGGAGCGCGCAGCACCGATAACGACCGAGATCCCTCGATGTGTCAAGCCGTATCGTAAGTTGGCGTGGCGAAACTGAGTGTCCCCTGATGTTTGTGGTGTCGTTGTCGGAGAAACTGCGATGAGTTATTTATCTATGGATACATAGCGATTAAATATGTTGCATATTATTATCATATTACAATTATTGCGTGTATCGCTCGCTAGTTGAAGGCACCGATGGACGAAGCTGCAGCATCAGCATGTTAAATTATTAAGGATCCTTATCCGGCGGGGTGTACAATAAAAGAAAAAATTCCTTAAAAGAAAAAAGTGGGAACCACCAAGCTAAAAAAACCCCCGGAAGCTTAAGCCCGAGGAACAAGAAGGCATGCCGCAGTGTAAGCACTGCCCTACCTCCTCCAAAGCATCGCAAAGATAAGACCCCAAAGTACGTTGCACAACTTCTCGCCGCACATCACCCAAAAACCGTCGACATGGAACATAAATAGATCGACGAAAGAAATTTTGCATGCTGCGGACATAACTGCTAGAACGCAATGAACAAGAGTCCGATGCACCCATGCCAAGGAAGCGACGAGCTGCCATCAAAACTGCCATGCAATCAATCAACTCAACCGCCATAGGCGCCAACCGGCCCCCATCCTCAAGGGTGAAGTGATAGTAATCATGGACGGACTGAACCAAGTAAGGCAAAAGTGCGGAGGTCCGCATCGGGTTTGCCATGCTGAGCTCCAAATGCAAAACTGCCCGGGAGTGGGAGGCGAGCGCCTATTTGAGGAGTATTGGTGCTCGTGCGAGCGCGTGCGACCGTCACATCAACGACAAAATGACGGTTTGCTAACCACATCACATCCCTTTATCGATCTCGAGAAGCTCCCGATCGAATACGGCGGACCTCAAGCCGCAAGTTCCGCCCCTTAGTAGCCCGCGCTTCAAGCATAAAATCTTCAAAGACCTGGACAACTCGACTGCGGAGCTAAATGACGAGCGCCGGGGGATGTGGTCCATAAGCATAGAAGATGTCGAGCGCCCACCCGACATAGGGGTACCCGATACCGTTGACAAATATTTAGACCCACGAGACTGTCGGGGAGCCTCCTTGCACTATTGGCAGTTGCGAACATGAGAGGCCCGCTCCACAATAAGGCCTAGCACACGGTGCGTTCTCATTGTATAGCGATCAGACGGCACCTTCAAACTAGACTCATGTGAAGCGAAGAAAGGAGCCAAAGCACCAAGACCCGTACCCGAAATCACTCGCATATAATCCGATGGGGAAGGTACGCAAAACGCCAAGAGGTCAAGGTAGGCCCGGGGACGAAGAATGCGCGAAATGCCCGCTGAATGTGGCTCCCAAGATCTCCTAAGCGGGTGAGAGCGTCAGCAGTCGGAAGTTGTTAGCAAGTCATCTGGGTAGCGGACGGCGCCGCATTGTCAACCGGAGATACCGCCAACTAGACATCGGGTCCGTCATAATCGGAAAGGTCTTGGTTGAGTGTGATAGTCAACACCGCGAGATCCGATTCCGAAAACCCGCCCATATTGGACATTGTAGCATACGAATTGCGCAATTAGACCGCCGAGCTTACGGGATGCGGCGGCGGGATCGACGAGCGCCCACGTGAGGAGGGTTTTTTTGCCAGCCTTTCCCCTCCTATCTTCGGCAAGACCGAAGTCACGTGCGAGCTAGATTTTGCTGGCCCGTCGTCCCTCCCGAACGACGACCGGCCTAGGCCGGTCGGCACCCCGGTTCGGTGGGAGCGGGCCATGCATCGTGAAGGTCGAGCAGCAGTTTAGTTTTGCATTTCTTGACAAGTGGATTTATTTATAGATCTATTTTTCTTGATTACAAAATTGTTACGATGTTACTGCTTAGGCGGGGGGGCTGTGGCAATTGCTGTGATTGCTTACAGTTTTTTAAACTCCCGAGGAACGTCGACACACGGTGAAGCTAAGTGTGTCGATAGGTGTACCTGGTCGAAGATACCCGGGCCCAACTTGCTCATAAGTCATGAATGGCTAAGTAGAGTGGCCCGATAGACAACACTTGGTCCAGTTTGTTGGTATTATTGTGAACAACTTCAATTTGAATTTCAATAGACCGCCCACGCAAAGTAGAAGTAGCGACATGCGGCGCCCGCCGGCGGCGCAGCGGCGGCGGCCCCGGAGGGGTGTGCGCTCCGATCCGCGGGATCAATTGCTGTCGGGAAGCCTTGTATGGGGCGAAAATCACAATGTCCGTACACCAGCACTACGATCTCCCGCTCGGGCCATCCGATATGTTTTTCGCTAATAAATACTTCTTAAATACCATTGTACTTAGAGGGATGGGGCCTGAATCTCTGAAATACTTTTTGGCGAGGAGGGTACGGACGGGTCAACGGCGGGTTGAGGGTGTTGGAGTTGGCGGCTGACAGCCGGGAAGCAACGCCAGGGAAGGGAGCTCGCTACACATCGACCGGCATGTTGACGTCGAGAGGGGGTAGCACGACACAAGGAGCTAAGAGGACTGTCGCGACGGAAGGAGCTGCGATGTGTAGCCGCGGGGTTATCCTCCGGATAAACCGCCGCCGGAAAACTCGGTGCGAAGGGTTTGTATAAGTTCCGCACCCCCGCGGCCTTTTTGGATCCGGCAATTGTGACCATCCCCTACCCCACCGCTACCCACTATTGACGGGCACGCCTAATCTAAGAGAGTGCGAGCCCAGGTCAACGCGGAGGCTCGCACTCGTAACACGGGTGCTCGACGGACGCGCGATCGTTGGGTGTAGGGTACGGCCGCATGCTGATTTTCCAGACAGGTACACGGGTACCATACAGAAAAAACCGGGGAAATGGCCGGGAAGACTTCTCAGCGCGGCGGCAGGAGCGCTAGCGGTTTTATGTGTGGTAGTTTTGGTCCCTCCCACATGCTAGGAGGAAAAGTCTCGTCGGGAGGAGCGGCTACGGCCATGGGGCGGTGCTTACGGGATACGACAGCGGGATCGACGAGCGACCGCGTGATGAGGGTTTTCGTTAGCCTCCCCCCTCCTTTCTTCGGCAAGACCGAAGTCACGCGGGAGCTAGATTAGGCTGGCCCGTCGCCCCTCTTAAACGCCGATCGGCACCCCGGTTCGGTGGGAGCCGGCCATGCATCTTAAAGGTCGAGCAGCAGTTTCATTTTGCATTTCTTGACAATTGGCACCGTTTTTCTGGTAGATCTGATTTTTTATTACAAAATTATTTATGTTGTTACTGCCTAGGCGGGGGGACTATTGCAATTGCTGCGGTTGCTTACAGTTTTTAGCCTCAAAGAAACGTCGGCACACATTGCAGATAGGTAGTGTGTCGATAGATGTACGTGTTCGAAGAGTACATGTTAAACCGTGCACACACGATCAGTAAGGAAGATAACTAACGCATACGTAGTTACAGTCACAATCACGCAATGGGACAGTCACAGAGACAGCCAGCCCGAGGCGTGGTGTCGGGACAAGATAAGTGTTAGAGCTGTAGCCTAGCAACAGCTATGTACCAAAACAAACAGGTTATCGGTATGTCCGATCTAGACATGTACTAATCAAATCTAGAATAGCTTACAATAGCTATCTGCAACTAATAACTAAACGGTATTACTTACAATAGTACACGGCCATTTTTTTGCTCCTAAGTGGACGAGATGGCTGAGCATTTTATAGCCGTTACATAGCAGCCGGTCCAGTTTGCTGGTATTGATGTAAGTCATTTTCATTTTGATGGCAACATGCATGTGTATTTCCCGATGGAAAGACCGTACAAAGGACCTAGCGACTTGGACTTATCGTAATCATTAATCGGGTTGGCGAGGGTCGCACCGAATGAAGCATAGTGAGCGGGTTCAATATCGAGCTCGAGGGACGGTACATGAAACCCCTCAAACTACGCTAGCAGGGAAAGCTTGCGCTTTGCGCAATTCAGGTGATCGAGCGTTTGTACGTCCTCAAAAACGCCCAAGATTCGGAAAATTGTAATACGCACGGCCCTTTATGTAGTAGCAAGGTATGGTCGGGAGATAATATCGTGTGGGAGGGTTCGGAGCAAGAACCCGTAGCGGCGTACCGCACACGTGATTACAAGACGAAAAGTCGAATGTGCTCCTCCGAAGTCCGACGTAGCAAAGCAATCGATTTTGTTTACTAAGAGTTGATGAGCCTCCACGGTATCTTGTAGACAAGAATGAACATACTTCTCATTGTGAGATGCCGGAGGCCCATTCATCATCGTGTAATCCATCGCCGGAGATGCATTCGTGAGTGGTGCGCTACCGGCAGGTTTTCAAAAAAAAATCTATAATTTCACTCCGGTACCCTCCGTCGGCGAGGCGCGCTTTAGCGTAGTCGGCCGATGGAAATAAACTCCCCACGAGAGTCGACCAAGGTGTTAGGAGGGTTAGGGGCAGTTTATTTTCATTTCAAGTGGTCGTTGTTGGGCGTGGGAGTCGATGATAAAGGAGGTTCTTGCCCGGCAAAAAGGTAGTTCGACCCGGAGTTCAGTTGATAACTTTTGAGTTTTCCGCGCCGGCATACCACCGCAAGGTCCACAACTTTGGACTCGCCGACGCAACAACTAAGCCATACTTTCGGGCACGCTAGTGGCGCTTGGAGCTGGGTCGTATCTCCTCTATATGGCCTCTACGAGCCGAGACTCTTTGGCCTATCCGAACGTGTCGAGCGCGGCTGCCTCGTCGCCCTAATTGTTAGGTGTTAGGGCACACGTGCATTTTGTAAAATGACACGATTTCAATTGCATGTGCGTTTGCTCTTGGTAACGACGCATAAATTGATAGTCATGTGCTCTTAATCATTTGAGTGTGGAAAGTCTCCCACATGATCCCCACATCAAGGAGGAGAATTGTAGATGGAGGCAGATTCGTTCCCATGGTGAATAGCCACCGCGGCTCGTGAACGATTTTTCTTGGAAAGTGAGTTGACTGGATAGGGCCTTATGTATGTTTCTGACCCAGCCTTGGGAAGGGTGTATTTTTACGCGGCCATCATGATTGGATCCTCAAAAGATGCCGCCTATTTTCTGCGGTACACGTACCACAAAACGCAAAGAGGTACGTGTACCACATATTCTCCCGAAGCAGTATCCGTAGCAGCATCTACTTCTCTGCTCTTGCTCTTGCTCTTCCCGTCAAATATGCAAAAATATGTAAATAAACTGCAACATGTTTATCCACTGTAAGTCATAAGCGGTGGTAAAAGTAGTAGTACGGATACGAATGAAGAATCAATACATGATGGACGCCGAACATGCTCACTATGCTTCATGCATTGCGACCCTCGCCAACTTGTTCACTGATTACGAGTCCCAGTCGATAGGTCCTTTTTACGTTCTCATCCGACAGGAAGTACTGAATGATGCTATTTCTACTTTACCGTGGGCGGTCCAATTGCGCAATTCGTACGATTCGATCTCCACTATGGGCGGGCTTTCGGAACTGGATCTCGTGGTGTTGACTAACACACTGAACCAAGACCTTTCCGATTATGTTGGGCCCGATGTCTAGTTAGTGGTATCTCCGGTCAACAATGCGGTGGCACCCGCTGCCCAATTGACTTGCCTACAACTTCCGACTCCCGATGCTCTCACTCGCTTGGGAGATTCCGGGGGGCACATTCAACGGGGCATTTCGCGCATTCTTCGTGCCCGGGCCTACCTTGACCTCTTGGCGTTTTGCAGACCTTCCCCACCGGACTATATGAGGGTGTTTACGGGAACGGGTCGCGGGGCTTTGGGTCTCTTTTTCGCTTCACATTAGTCATGTTTCAAGGTGCCATCCGATTGCTATACGATGGCAGCCCACCGGGTGCTTGGCTTGACTGCGGAGCGCACCTCTCATGTTCGAAAGTGCCCTCGGTGCAATGAGGCTCCTTTAGAGTCTCGCGAGTATGGATCTTCGTCGACGGTATCGGGCATCTTTATGTCGGGTGAGCGCTCAGCAACTGCTATGCTCATGGACCACATCCCCCGGTGCACGTGCTCTTAGTATATCATTCAACTCCACGACCGTATTGTCTACGTGCTTGAAGAGTTCATGCTTGAAGCGGGGGCTAGTAAGGGGATGGGACTTGCGGTTGGAGGTCCGCCGTATTCGGTTGGGAGCTTCTCGAGATCGACATGGGGATGTGGGTTGGTTAGACTTCAAGGATCCGCACCGTCATCTTGTTGTTGATGTGACGGTTACAAGTCCTCGCACGAACACCAATGTTCCTCGTGTAGGTACTCGTCTCCCACTCCCTGGCAGCCTTGCAATGGGAGGTGTGCATGGCAAACTCGATGCGGACCTCCGCACTTTTGCTTTGCTTGGTACGCCTTCGGTTCAGTCGATCTATGACTACTATCCCTTCGCCATGGAGGATGGGGGCCGGTTGGCGCCGATGGCGGCTGAGTTGGTTTATCGTCTTGCTATTTTGGTGGCTGCTCGTCGCTTCCTTGGCATGGTTGCTGCCGACTCTCGTTCCTTGCGCTCTCACAGTTATGTCAGTATGCGGCATTTTGTTCGTCGATCTACTTTTGTTCCGTTTCGGCGTTTTGGGGGGGATGTGCGACGTGAATTCATGCAACGTCTTTCTGCTGCTCTTCATGGCACTCTGGGTTCCTATCTCCGCGACGCTTTTCAGGAGGGCAGTGCTTCTGCTGTGGCATGCCTTCCTATTCCTCGGGCTTAGGTTTTTTCCTCTTTTCTTCTTTTTGCTTGGTGGCCTCCACTGCTTTCCCTTGTAAGAAATTATCAATACATGGCTGGATGATCCTCAGACGATGCCTATTTTCTGCGGTATACGTACCAAAAAAGCGCAAAGTGGTACGTGTACCACATATTCTCCCGAAGCAGTATCCGTATAGCAGCATCTACTATCTACTCCTCATCTGCTCCGCTTTGTCTTCCCGTGAAATACGTCAAATTATGTAAGTAGGCAACAACATATTTGTCCAGAACTCAGAAGCGGTGGTAAAAGTAGTAGTACGGGTACGAATGAAGAATTTGTATGGTCAGATTGATTTGAATCTAGAGGTTTGCATATCCAATATCATGTGTACGGGACAGTAACTCTAGCGGTTACTGTTACCGTTAATATCGGCGCGTCTCGCCTGCAGGGCAACCACCTTGCCCGAACAGTTAGACGCAGCCAACGACCAACGACTTCCCCAACGGTCAGCTCTAGCTAGCCCGTGCCTTATAAGCCGTAGCTAGCCACGAGCCTAGGCACTCTCTGCTTTCGCGCTCAGCCAATCTAGGCTTCGCGCGAATGCAGTCTCGACTCTAGTAGTCGAGCAGGGTGTCAGTTTTACCTTTTCGTCCCATGCGCACTCGAGCGTCACGCGACACTTCCCCTCGTTCAGCTACGCAGTTCCCCAATATGCAGCCTGAGCAGTCTACGTCCGCCGCAGCGGCCGACCCTCACGCTACTACACTCGAACAACGCACAGCCGAGCAGATTCGTACGGCAGTTTTGGCATCGGAGCAACGGATTACTGAGCAGTTTTTGGCGGCTAACGCTGCCTTACTCGCTCAGCTCCGGCCGACGACAGCCACACCTGCTACTACTGATCAACAGCAGTCCATTCCCACCGACGCGACCACAGCGACGGAGGGTGGTAAGGAGGCCCCCGAGCCACCTATCGACCTGCTCGACGACGAACCCGACCCCTCCGCGGCCGAGTTTGTCGACTTCACCTACTACGGCGAAGTCATCCCGGCCGGCCTCGAACGTCCCCCCCGAGACGTCGAGGAGCCACGTCTGTGGACTCTCACGGACGACACCGCCCGTGCCCTAAGCGACAAACGCACCCAAGCGGCATACGACGAGTACCTACACATCGGGTGCTATGCCTTCTTCGACAGTTGCGCCAACGCGGCAATTGGCGAGGCTTTGGACACGTTGTCGCACGGCCCACCTCTACCTACAGAGCAGGCGGCAGCGATTGCCCTCATCCGAGCGGGCCATCGCACCCACACAGCGACGGAGGAGGCCGCCCGTACTCGATTGGGCTTCCTCCGCCTCACCAAGGGCGGACAAACGAGCACGGATGCGGACCGCGTGTTCGCCGAATTGGCACACGAGCGCTTCTGCCGACCGCGTCCTACCGCGGTCTCCGGCACATTGGACGCGCTACGCCAAGCTTTCGTCGACCGCACGCTTGAAGTCAGCTTACACGCTGCCAGCAAGGCCGCCGCCGGCGCCGCTTTCGCGAAGGTCACACCGGACAAGCCCAACGGCCCCGACGCTCGGAGCCGCAAAGCCGCCGCCGACAAACGCAAGGCCGCCGCAGCAGCAGCAGCCGCGGCACGAGCAACCCTCCCACCCAAGCCGACCGACTCGGCTAAAACCCCAAGCAAGAAATGATGGTGTAGCCCGCCGCGCCGATTCCTGCTCCCCGACATCTTCCTTCATGCGCCACCGCGTACGTCGAAAATGGCGGGAGTGGGAGCGCATCGGCGCGAGCGGCCAAGTCCTAAGTTGGATCCGCCACGGCGTACGTGTGAAGTTCAAGCACGGCCTACGTCCCAAGCCGTTCAACCATGGCATCTCCATGCTAGACGCCACACCCGACCAACTCGAGTTTCTCAACTCGGAACTACCACGCTTCGAGGCTTGCGGCGCGTGGGAGCGCTCTACGAACCCACGCTACGTCTCCCGGATGTTCTTGGTTCCAAAACCCGGATGCAATCAATGGCGCTTGATTATCGACCTTCGCGAACTCAACCGCTACTGCTCGACGTTCAACATGACTTGCGAGACCCTCAAGCACCTCCGCCATCTATCTCGACCGGGGGACTACTTCGTCTCACTCGACCTCGCCGATGGGTACTACACCCTTGGCATCCGGGAGGAAGACCGGGATTACTTCACGGTCAACTACCGCGGCACCTTATGGCGCCTCGCGTGCCTCCCCATGGGGTGGTCGGGCTCCGCCTACTACTTTTGCAAACTCACGCAAGTGTTTACGAACCACCTACGCCGCCCACCACCTCCCACGCCCGCAGCTACACCGGCCGGCCCACGCCGCCCGTCCAAGCGCTTCCTCCGAAACGCGCGATGGCGAGGAACCCGACTACTCCCCTACATGGACGACTTCCTCTTCTTGGCGGACTCCTACGACGAGGCACTCTTACTTCGGCAGCGCGTCCAAGCCCTGCTCGACAGCCTCGGCCTACAGCGCAACCCCAAGAAAGGTGTGTGGACGCCAACGCAAGTCGGCGACCACTTGGGCCTCACGGTGGATTTACACCGCGGCGAGTTTCGCGCCCCACTCGCAAAACTGCACCACCTCGCACAACACGCTTCGTCCTTGCTCGGACGAGCAGCGTCCAACGCACGATGGCTACCCACACGCCAACTCGCAGCCTTCGCGGGAAAAGCGCAATTTCTCTACCTCGCCATCGCGCCCGCCCGATTCTTTTTGCGCGAGCTCCACAACGTTTTGGCTACCCGTACCGGTTGGGGGGGACGCGTGCGCCTCACCCACCAACTCCGGCGCGACCTCGAGTGGTGGCGCACGGTACCCTCCCAACACAACGGCCGGTCGATCTACAAGCCCATCGAGACCGCCTATTTGCACGCCGACTCGAGCGACTACGGATGGGGGGCCGTCCTCAACGAGGACGCCAATTACCAAGCCCGCGGGTTTTGGAGCGCCACCGACCGCCTCCAACACATTACGTGGAAGGAGCTTCGGGCAGTCCGGCACGCGGTCGAAACCTTTCTCCCGCAACTCCGAGGACGACAAGTCCTCCTCCACGAGGACAACACTGCCGTGGTCGCCGTCCTAACCAAGCTAACTTCCCGGTCGCCCGTCATGATGACCGAGCTACGGCGTTTGTGGTTCCTACTCGACACCAACGACATCCACATCCGCCCACGCTACATCCGGTCGGCCGCCAACGTCTGGGCCGACACGCTCAGCCGCGAACTGGACTCCGAGGACTGGCAGCTAAACCCTCAACTCTTCAACCACCTCCAGCGTCGGTGGGGCCCGCATACAATCGACCGGTTCGCGTCTATGCTCAACACGCAGCTGCCACGCTTCAACGCCCGCTGGCGCGACCCCTTGTGCGAGGACATCGACTGCCTACACCTCCCCGACTCGGCGTGGAGACGCGAGAACAACTACTGCAACCCCCCTTGGTCGGCCCTACCCGCACTCGCCGCGAAACTCGAACAAGCTCAAGCCGAGGCAACAGTCATCGCCCCCTACTGGCGAAACAAAACATGGTACCACGCGTTCGCCCGCTTGGCCACCGAGACCGTGCACTTCCCAGCGTCCCGCGACCTGTTCTTCCCCGGCAGGCTAGGCAGGCAAGAAGGGGTCGGACCTCCCGCTTGGAGCATCGTGGCCTTTCGGCTAGCACCCCCGCTTGGCTCTACACCCGACGCGGTGCGATTGGCCGAGCGATACGCCCGGACCGATTAAATGCGCCTGTACAGGACGTCCGCCCTCTGCGTACAGGACCCCCGCGCTACGAATTACGCCTCGAAGCAGCACAGTCGCCCTGGTCCTCCGAATTGGCTGAAACTTTTCAAGACCTCCTAGGATCAGATAAGCTCGGGGTTACAGCGGTTGCCCTACTCAGCAACTCGCTAGCGCCCTCGACGTACCTGAGCTACCAGAGCGCAATTCGACAGTTTTTTATTTTTTGTGCAGAAGAAAATATCGCCCCGCTACAGGCCACGCCGGCCACGATGGTCCGCTACACGGCCTGGCTAGCCCTCTTGGGAACGGTCGCTGCCAGCTCGCTGCAGCCTTACTTCAGCGCAATTAACAAGTACTTCCGCGACCACCGGCGCCAACCTATCGCCGTGGGCGAACTCCTGGCGGACGCCCGCCGTGGACTCGACATGCTACAGCGCCGCCTGCTGCCCACCGCCGCTCGCCTCCCGCTACCCGCACAAGTCGCGCTGAACATCCTACACGCCGCCAACACCCTACGCGGCACTTTCGCGTGGACCCCTGCTGCCCTCCCTCAGATGCAGCGCTTCAGAGCCTGTTTAGCGGTGTGTGTCAATTACACGTTTTTCTGCCGCGCCGAAACTGGCGCCCGCTGCCAGACCGGCGACCTAGTGGTCGACAGGCCCTCTCAACAAATCTGCCTGTTCGTACGTAAATCTAAAGGGGACCAGCGCCGCGACGCGGCAGATAAACCTGTCATCGCTATCCCGGTCGCAGCTAACCCCGTCCTGGCAGACCTGCTCATCTACTACACGGAGCAGCGCGCGACTTTCTGCAAAAACTTTTACAACACGCCACCCCCACTCGCCTTTTGGAGCTGCTCCCCTTCTGAACCTTCCGCCGAGTGGGGCGCCGCGGCCACCATCTCCGCCTGGCTCACCCTCGCCCTCCGTACCGTCAACTCCGCCGCCCCCGCCGGTTTCAAGTGGACATCGCACAGCCTACGGAAAGGCGCAGCGTCCGCTGCCAGCTGCATCGGCGCCCCCCTCCCCGTAATCAAATTTATGGGTGGCTGGGCCAAAAACAGCTCGGTGACCGAAGGAAAATATATTGACCCAACCATGACCCCAACACCTGCTGCTTGGCGGTTCTTCGGCTGGCTCACTCCGTCCCCCCCGCAACACTAATTCTGGCTGTGCAAGCCTTTGGCTTTAGGTTACTGGCAAAACGTGCCCTAGGGTAAATGGTCAGATTGATTTGAATCTAGAGGTTTGCATATCCAATATCATGTGTACGGGACAGTAACTCTAGCGGTTACTGTTACCGTTAATATCGGCGCGTCTCGCCTGCAGGGCAACCACCTTGCCCGAACAGTTAGACGCAGCCAACGACCAACGACTTCCCCAACGGTCAGCTCTAGCTAGCCCGTGCCTTATAAGCCGTAGCTAGCCACGAGCCTAGGCACTCTCTGCTTTCGCGCTCAGCCTTACTTACCTGCACGCGCGACAAAAAGACGCAAATATCCGTATTGAGTTCGCCTGTAGTCCGCAATGATAATGATCCTTCATTGCGCGGCGGGTCGCAGGGACTGGCGGCTGCCGCGCCCGCCGCCGCCATGGCGGCGCGCGCTGCCCTCAAGAAGAGAGGGCCCACCCCAATGAGGACCCCTTACCCTCTCTGCAGTCACACAGCCAACTCCTCGTGCGGTTAAATTGACACACCACTCTCTACGTACTTGACGTCAAGATGCGTGTGATCTCCGCCTATCTGCTGGCTGTGCTCGGGGGCAAGGAGAAGCCCACCGCGGCTGACATCAATGCCATCCTCGGCTCCGTCGGCGTCGAGGCTGAGGCCGACAAGGTCTCCAAGCTTATTTCCGAGCTGGAGGGCAAGGATCTCGAGGAGTTGATCGCTGAGGGCTCTAAGAAGCTGGCTACCGTGCCTTCTGGTGGCGGTGGTGGCGGCGGCGGTGGTGGTGCCGCGGCCGGCGGCGGCGCTGCTGCGGCCGCGCCCGAGCCGGAGCCCGAGCCCGAGGAAGAGGAGGAGGACATGGACTTCGACCTGTTCGACTAAACGCAGAACCTACTTGCCAGTCAGCTGCGGTGCTTGAGATGCTTTGACAGCCGCTCCTTGTAACCAGCGTTTGAAACCCCCAGTGACGGCTTGACGCGCGTCAAGTGCGCGTCCGTCTGTCTTTTTTTTTTTTTCGCGGGACTGTCTCCGAACAGAGTCGAAGCACAACATATCGCACAACTTACCGGGCTGGTTGGGGGCTAGGGTTGTGTACGAGATACTACCGTGACTGGCTGGAGGCAGGGATGGGAATAAAATGGCATGTGCATGGGATTAACACACTATCGCCCCCTTATTACGCTATTTCGATACCCTAACTTATTGCAGAACCTTCCTTCTGCTGCCCTCTTGCCTTCTGTTGTCTGTTTCCCACGAATCAACCATTCTGCTGTCTAACCGTCATGAAGGCCACGCCCTCCCTCTAGCGTATTGTTCACTTGGCATTATCTTACTGTGGCACTTGGTCTCACTGGGAGCTGCACAGCCCCTCCGCTGCCTATGGCGAACGACGCCGAAGGGAATTGATATAATTGTGTCTGCGGTCTGAAGATGGGAAGGAGGTGCAGACGACTCTACCAGAGCCTGAACGCCGACCCTGCTGTATTTCGTTATATAGCTCTTTCTATAAAGGCAGAGTCGCTTACGAGATTAATGCAAACAACCATCCGCCGAGGTAGGTAGGGTTGTTTGAGATGGGTGTGTATAGCTGCATTCCAAAGCTTACATGGCGGTGCCCATTCTGGAAACTCGGAAGGCTTCCAGCAAATTAACCGATATAGTCACTTGTAAGAACTGTTTAAGTGGCCATCAGACGCAAGTCCACCAAAACGGGGGGGGGGGACAGAGGTCGACCATGTCCACCCAAAACTCCCTCGTATGTCATTAGAGCGAGGCAATATCGCTAATCAGCACGATGGTGTTCCAATAGTCGACTGCCATGTGGAATAGTATGTATAGTGGGGCAGCGTTTATGGAGTTTCATCAGCATGTTAGATGTCTTGATGGACCACCTTCCTTTCCCATTTCTAGACACCAAAAGTTCTCATAGCTCAGACATGGAGTGAAGCTCCCTTCGCCATTAATACTCCCTTCGACATGGAGTGAAGCGCCCTTGCCAAACAATCATGAGCAAGAACTGCCGAACTATAATTATTACTTACAATACCATGTCAATCATGTGGATGTTTTTTGTGAGTACCAGCTGCCCAAGCCATTACCATCCCTCATATCAGCACTAGCACCAGCCATAACTGCTATCACCATCAGGCCGCCGAGCCAGACATCACGCGCAGCGCACTTGCCATCGACACCCCAATCAGGGTGCCAAAAGCATAGCCGAGGCTGCCAGTGAGAAGCGCCGGACGAATCTGCGGGCCGCACACACACACGCACATACATACACATGCACAAACACTTGCACACACACACACACATACACACACGCGCGCGCACATGCTGAGCCTTACCACCTCGCTTGGTTCCCTCACTGTCACTAGCAAGTTCCTCATCTATCATCCCGTATTCGTCTCATATGCTATGCAACAGGTTCAGAGGCTGCCTGGGCGCGGACAACTCACCATGTGCGTCCAGCCGCGACCTGCAGCCATCGCCGCAGCAGTCCCGGGCCCGCCAATGTTTGCGTTTGAGGCGGTAAGTACCACCTCGCGCGGTAATCGCGTCCAACGCGCAAATCCTGCAAACAGGGCGCACCGCGACACAGTAGCTGAGCGAGTTCTAATACCGAATTCCAACTAGAGTTAAATCAGGGGGCGAAATTCTAGAGGGGTAGGGGGGGGGTTACTCACCGTAGCATACGAGGGCATGAACCTTCCGTGTGCCGTGGAAATATACATGGAGGGAGAGGGGTAGAAAGGCGGGCACCATTTTTGGCTCATTCCTTTAGGATTACATGCTTTCGATGTGTTTAAAAGTGTGTGTGTGCGTGTGTGTTTTGTGTGTGTGCGCGTCTGTGTGTATATTTGTCGATGTGTGTGTGTGTGTGTGTGGGTGTACGCGCTTGTGTGTGTATGTGTGTGTTTATGTGCATATATGTATGCGTGTGTGTATCTGCGTGTTTGTGTGTGTATTCTGGGTTTTTACGCGCGCGCGCGCGTGTGTGTGTGTGTATGTGTGTGTGTATGTGTCTGTGGGTTTGTGCATGTGTGTGTGAATATGTGACACGGGGGCGGGTCAGACAAGGGACGCTAAAGTGGGGGTTGACAGCACCCACCGAGAGCTGCACGAGGATAAAGGCCAATATCCACCAGTTCCCGACCATACTTTTGAGGGAGCCCGCCGATGCTGCATATCACGCGGCAGGCGGACACGTCAGCTCGCGACGTGGCAGGTCCAAAGAAACAAACAGCCACGGTCAGGTTCAGGGAGGGGCGATGGGCTAAGGAGATAAAGGAGACGGTGGATTGTAGGACACTGATCGAATGTGTGCCATGACTTCGTCGAACACATTCATGTACAATCACTGCAAACGAAATTTTTAAACGACATTTCCTTCCCTTCCTGGAGTTTCCATGCACAGAAATACAGCTTCGCCGCCGGACGTGGTCAAGCAGAGGGTAGACGTGGGGGAGGAGGGTTGCTCACACCTCCAACGACGCCGAAAAAGAAGAGCAGGAAGAGGCCACCCAGATCTTGCGCCTTCCGAAAGTGCCTCGAGTTGACTTTGCTCGATACGGCGACAGCCAAAAGCGCAGAAACGGCGACGCCCATCGCGGGAAATCCTACCCAATCGCAGAAAGGAGGGAAGGAAGGGTAGGAAGGGGTTGGCACGATATTGTGGAGGACAAACGACTACCAAACAAATATCTTAACAAAATAATATACATATACAGAAAGCAAAACAAATTCATGGATAGCATTTAAATTCAATACAACGAGCAACCGAATGTCTGGAGGGTTGGTCAGAGAGGGAGATGGGCAGCTCACCGGCAATGGCCGCCAGCCCATGACCGACCCCGTAAAGGACAAAAGCCGTGCCCAACGACACGGCAGCTGTCCGCAGCGCCTGCGAGCTCCTCCTGAGAGGAATGGCAGCAACATGGGGAACCACAAAGCCACATTAATCAGCGAAAAGACATGCAAATGTGATGGCAACGCAACCCCTGACAGGAACAGAGCCCAGCTATGGCCTGCCTGCATGCCTGTCACTCCGGTTGTTGCTCTCCCCACCTGTTTCTCTTGCCAACCATGCCTGCAGGACTGGCACGCCGCTCGCCGTCATCCGACAGCTGAATGCCGATGTTTGTGTTGGCTTTCACCGGAATGGACGAAATCACAGCCAGGTAGATGGCCTGACGACGCCCATCAGCACAGTCCCCTTTCAGTCAGCATGCCTCGCTGTATGCCAGAAAAAGGCTGAGTTGACGCGCGCGTGCGCGCGTGTGTATGTGGGTATGGGTGTGGGTGGGAGAAAGGGAAAGAGAGAGAGAGAGAGAGAGAGAGAGAGAGAGAGAGAGAGAGAGAGAGAGAGTGGGTGTGCCTGTGCGCGTGTGTGTGTGCGTGTGTGTGTATAAGTGTAAACGTGTGTGTTTGTTTGTTTGTGTGTGTATGTTTGTTCGTGAATGTGTGTGTGTGTGTGTGTGTGGGTAGGTGGTAGAAAGAAAATGTGTGTGTGTGTGTGTGTGTTTGTGTAGGGGGGGGGGGGGGGGAGGCAGAGAAAGAGAATGGGTGTGCGTGTGTGTGTATTTGTGTGCTTGTGCGTGTGCGTGTGTGACTGTGTGTGTAAAAGTGTCTATTTGCTTGTGTGTGTATGTCTATATGTTCGTGTGTGTGTATGTGCGCCTGTGTGTTTGTTTGTGCGTGTGTGTGTGTGTGTGTTTATTTGCATTTGTGTATGGGTGCGTGTGATTGTTCGGGCATGTGTGTGGGTTTGTGTCTACAATGGGGGCGATCCCTTACCATTGCAATGTTGTCGGCGGCCATGGCGCCAGCTAGACCAGTCCTAAGCTGCAAAATCTATTGGCCACAGCAGCGAGTAAGGGAGGAGAGTACAGGGCGGCGGGGAAGATGTAAGCTTTCACATGACTGCGCTGCCTTTGCCACCTTGCCTCACCTGCGCTGTGGCTGCGAAGTTGATGGTGCCACCGACGTATGTGGCGCACAGCGCTCCAGCCAGTTTCCAGCCCTCCATGCCCAGTTTATCCCCTTCACACCACATGATAATCACCTCACATGCCTCCCCTACACTCTTACCGATGTGACTGCAGTGAGGGTGGGCGTAACAGGGATAAGCGCGGGCGCACCGAAGAGCAGCCATGCGATGAGTGTGCCCAGCACTGTGCCAGCCGTGCCCGCCAAGAAAGCTGCCACCGTGTTCCAGTCCACGCGGCCAAGCCTCTGCAGCTCTGCCTCCAGCAGAAACAGAACTGACGCAACGGGCAGGAAGACCGACCAGATGGTGTCGTATGCGGGAGAGGTGGGAGGGAGGAGGCCGGTCATGGCTAGACATATGGCCGCAAGCATAGTGAAGAGGGGGGCGGAGATGTAGCGCCCCACCGCGGTGCGCTGCTCCAAGACCTGGTCCAACCCAAACACACACCCACACACACGGTCAAACACACAGTCACACACACACACACACACACACACACACACACACACACACACACACACACACACACAGGCACAAAGACACACACACACACATGCACACACGGTCAAACACACACACGCGCGCGCGCGCAGAGACACACACTTATAAATATAAACACTTGCACATACACACACAATCCCCTGTAACATGGCCGTCAAACACCTTTCCAACAGCAGATAATAAATGTACATTTGCGTAAAATGCACTTCGGATTAGTTTAAGAAGTGTCTCGCGAGGGTTTTGCGCGTCTGAACGGGAGTGAGGTTTGGACGGGAGTAGGTGACAGCGGGGCTAGAGGGAGAGGTCAGGGGAAGGGGTGGGTCGTGACGTGCCTGACCGGCACCGGCGCATATCGCGAGCAGCGTCCACACCGCACAGTCGCCCGCCAACGGCGCCACCGCCCCCGTCACCGCGCCCACCCGAACGGAACCGCCGCGGTGTGAGCTCGTCCCGGTGAAACCGCCCCGCGATGGAGACTCCTTACAATGTCCACTGAATGCATTGTTCGAGCCTTGCGTTCTCGTTGGTGTGCTGAGGTAGGTTTGTGGGGCGGAGGGGCGAATAACGGCGGTGGCGGGTGACGACGACGACAGAACGTTGTGGTACGTTACGCGGATGCCGTGCAAGGACGCCATCACAGGGCCTCCCGGCATAGCGATGAGCTTCGCGCGGTGAGGAGAGGGGAGGGGAGCGGGCAGGTCGTGCCACGAACGGCTGAGGGAGTTGACGAGGTTTGTTGTAGTATGGATGGTAGTCATCGTGGCGATGGTGAGCAGGTTATTCTGATGGGTGTGCCATCAGTAGATCTGCTTACAAGTATCTAGCTACTCGGCGGCAGCAGAATACACTGCTCCACAAACTTTAGGACAAATTTCGCACCTGTACAATTAAAAAATGTAACATGCTTCGATTTTATTGACAAATCTCCTGAAATCTTAGGCAATGCTTTGGCGCCCAAAATGGATTGCGCCGAGCAATGCGGAGGGCTAATTCGAGCTCTGCCGGGCTTGTGTACTTGGGGGTATCGCGCCCGCACCCATGCGGCACGCTCTGACGCTCTTTCGAACAGTCGCCGTGCCGGCTAGACGAAAAGAGTAAAGGGCGCACAACGCCGCAATATGAATGCTTATGCGGCGGTCGCGCAAATATGATGCATATGCGACGGTGGGAGGAGGTGATGGGCAGGCCACTGTGGGGAAAACGCATGAAATCGCGTATGTAGACTTACCATTGGCATGCGATTCCAAGGGTAAGTCGCGTTCGGCCGCAATGTTCAAACGATCATAACTTACTCAAATAACGTCAAAACTGTTTGACACAAGTACCGTTAGACGCGACTTTCCAATGCGCGTCGAGAAAATTTAAGTTTGAGTTGGAAAACACACAAAATGAAATTTCAGTGAATTATTCGAATTTACTCAATATGCCGGAAAAGTTGAGCCGCAATGCCAAGCAACACCCGTCAAATTTGGCGATATGAGGAAATTTATGCGGGGTTTGCCGATATATGTTTACCAATTCTTCAGGTTTGTTCACAAGCCGAGTTACCGACGCGTGCCACGCGTGGGGCGAGTGTGGTTGGCACAAGCAGATACCCAACTAACCCAAGCATTCCAAACACATCCGTCAACGTTATGCGTCCCAAACGGCCAAGTCGTTGGATCTCGCCCCTCCCCTAAGCCAATCGCCCTCGCCCAGTTACAGTGTGCAGTGTTATCCAAACCTGGGTAATGTGGGCTTTCACTCGCTTGTTTTCCAAACACATCACCCGTGCATGCACCGTGAACTTCCATGCTCCATTCACGCACCCGCAAACCAAACCTCTTGCAGTGAACACGGCATCCACGCCTCCAAACCCCCTCCAACCAGTCCCCCAAAATAATGTAATGTGGAACACGGTGTAATATGCAGCATGGTATGAGCGCTTGAGCAATGCCCATGCGTGGCGCTCAGAACGTCGTGTGTAGTTTAGACAAATTCCTGGGAATTTATGGGCTTAATTCGACAAACTCCGCCGACAGCACCCGCTTTAAGCTGAGGGCCAACCAACCCGGATACGGCTTACTGCTTGCTTCCCTTCTCTCCTACAATTGGGTGGTACTCGGGTGTCGTCGATGAGAGGGGAGCGTGTTCTTGACTACCCAATGTTCAACATAATGCATGTCCGGACGTTTGTGGAGGAGTGTACGTGAAACGAGGTATTCCGTAGCACGGGGATAATTATGTACGGTGTACCGCTACCCGTACGCTTTAAATACTCTAGCACGGTAATACCGTACCTGTACCCCGAATTATTCTTATATTGGTAAAATATTGGGGTTTAACGGTTAGTAAACGTACCATGTTGAGTCCGCCTAAGGCAACGCGCGGAGACAAAGCGTCACAGGCGCAGTAAATTGTCCGCGGCGGACGCCCACCTGCTTTACCTATAAAGGAGCTCCTCTAGCTGGTAGCAGCCACCTTCTGCCTTTGCGCTCGCCCATTCGGCTCGCGCAACAGGCATCGTAGCTCTCGTAGCTGCGCAAGGTGACATCTTACCCTCGACCGCGTCTACCACGGCCGAGACTCTTTACCCTGCTCAAATATACGATGGCTACAGACAGACAAGTCGACGACGAAATTCGCGACGCGCCGGAATTTGTTACATCAATAGAATTCAAAGAACATGAGCAACGCTTACTCGCTAACGCGGCCGCTTCAGAGGAGCGACTAAATGGCCGTTTTCAGCAAGCCTTTACCGAACTAACGGCTACGCTTAGCTCGACCATCATCACTCAACTAGCAGCAGCAAAGCAAGTCAGCACACAACTAGCCAGCCCCGTCGGCGTAAACGACACGCCGAAGGGTGGAATTGCGGAGCACGACGCCCGCAGCGCCCAGCTGCCGACCGAGCTACCCTCGATAGACCCCACCGTGCGACCCCTGGCCCCAGCCCCAGCGACGACGGTAACCCCAGCAGCCCTGCCAGATGAGGACTACCACATCGACACATAGCTATGGGGACCCTACATTGCTCCCGGCCTCGAGCTACCCCCCCGACATCTCAACGGCCCACAAATCTGGAAGCTCACCTGTGACACCTACCGCCACCTCTCCGCCCGCCGGCACAACGCCACGCTCGAAGAATACCGCGCCACGGCATGTCACGCCGCCTACGCCGCATGCGCTAACACGGCGAGCTTATCAGCTCTGGAAGACATTCAAAATTATCCCAAGGACTCACCGGAATTCGCGGCGGCGGTCGTCACCCTGCGTCAAAGCAACCACACCCACAGCTCGCTCGAGGAGGCCGCCCGTGTGCGGAT